>JAGVVM010005477.1:0-53014 GCA_019149425.1 Psidium friedrichsthalianum | reverse complement strand
AGCTTCTACTTCTAATCTTCTACTACTCCTGTTTCTAACCTAACAGCTATACCAACAAAAATTCTATCTACCCCTAACTAAACTAGAGGAGACGCTTAACTACTTCACTCTAACAAACGACTGCTTCTACCTGAAACTCTACCCAAATAGCATATTCTTCTATACCCGGTCTAACAAACTTGCACTCTAAAATCTAACCGGCCCCCAATCTAAAGATTCTATAAAATCTTCTAGAAACAAATAAAAGCACTCTAAACCAAGCTCCATTAATTCTATTCTAAGCTTCCTTCTACAGGCCCTACACAAGTACAAGGAAAATAGAACAAATCTCCCCCCTTCTGACCATATTCTAAATACCACCAAATCTAAACACCCCCCTCTTCTAAACACAGGACGAGACAAAACAGCCGCCAAATCTACCCCGAGGAGGGGAGGGTCTACACAAAAACTAATCACCAGATAAACCCCTTCTATTCTAACGGATTCTGAACCCACCATCTAACTACACACTTCTCTACTCCTTCTACATCTTACAAACTCTAATTCTCTTCTGGAAATCTACACAACCGCACCATCTTCTTCTACTACAAACTAACGTCAAAACCAACCAACACCAATACCACTTCTAAGAGGTCGATCGACATCTAAACCCCAGCGCGACCAAATAAAACAAACAATTCTATAGACTAATGCTTAAATAAAACCTCACAATTCTATACACATTCTTTCTACGAATTCTCTAGTACAAAATCTATTCTTGACGCCCTAACTAACCACATTCCTAATAATCTATCTAAAAGCTAGTATCTACTAAAGGGGGGGGGGGAGGGGGGGGGCCAATAACATCTACGGTCTTCTAAACCTATACCACCACCTTCTAAAGTCTAAAACACCCACCACCACCTCCAACGAGCCTTCTTCTAGACAAAAACCTTCTACTACGTGTGCAACTATTTTCTATGGAGCACAACAAAATGACTTTCGAACTAATAACAACTCTAACTTCTAACATAACCCTAACCCAAACCTCTATAAACAAACCATACTAACAAAATCACCCAAACAAAGAACATCTTTCTATGCTATTAAAAACCCATCTACCGTACCGTTCTATTCTAACCCCTAAGAATCTATCTAACACTATACATCTACATCTTAACTCTACTAGAAAATCTATTCTAGGAAAGACTAGGAGATCTAATCTACGGGAAAAGGCAGCTTCTAGGGGGATCTACGAATCTATCTACTAAAAACAATTCTAGGCACTCACGCCAAACCACTTCAAACCCCCAGATAAAATTCTAACTAAGTCTAATTAACCCCGGATTCTACTAACTCTTCTAATCTAAAACACGCACCAACAAGACAGCACCCTAGGCGACACCTATATCTAACTAGGAAACTCTACCAACCCAAACTCTAACCATAACTATAATTTCTAACTAAACAGGAGCACACTGACGAAACAACTACCCCTACCTAGCTGATAATCTACTCTTATTCTAAAACCCTAATCTAACCAGGGGGGGCGGGGGGGGGGGGGACTAAATCTACCTACTACCAGCTAAATAAAACTGATAAGCATATCTTATACTATCTACTCTACCCACAAAACCAACCTAGGACGCCATTCCCTAGCAAACTACAACCCTTCTTCTAAACCATACTGACAAACCCTCTACACTGTTCTACAAATCTACAAAACCTAGGAGAACACCACTATAAAACAATAACCGCTTCTATCTATTCTAACCCACAACCCTTCTACAAAAAACTCGAGCCGAAAACAAAATCTAGCAATCTATTCTAAAGCCCAGTCTATCTAAATACTAACAAACGCTGTAAAGCGGACGGCCCAACCTACTTCTAAAAAACTATCTAACCCTACACCCCTAAACTCTACAACAACACTCTAAAGAAAACCAAAAGTACTTCTGTTCTACTAGCTTCTAGCCCCTCAATAGGCGTCGCCACTAAACACCACTACTTTCTTAGCCTTCTAACTATTCTCTAAAGTCTAAACACTAAAGCACACACTTCTATCTACGGGAACACCGCAACCCAGTTCTATATCTAAACGACACTCTAAAGAACATCAGCGGGAAGAGACCAGAAACACAATAGGCGCCTAAACACTCCTTCTAATACTAAATAAGATCTAATCTTAACAACCCCCACACAGCTGAATCTATTTCTAAATCTAAGCTCTCTTAAAACTCTAAAACTACTACCCCAAACTCTAACACACTAAATATTCTAAAACTACCTACAACCGGATTCCCTTATCTAACAACCCCACTAACCAGAAACACCAACTCTTCTATAAAACACACGCATACACTCTTCTTTTCTATAAATGCTATCAAAAAAGGTTCTAAAAGACTTCATACATACTAAGCTCGACTGAGAGTACTACCAGCTACAAACCTGTCTGAATCTAATCTACTAAAAACAACGAAACCCTCTTATCTAATCTCTACTCTACAAACTACGTTCTACCTATTACCCCGGATCTAAATCTACAATAAAAACAACTAAATCTCTCCTAAATCTCTAACACCCACTACAACCCTAAAATTCTACCAGAAAAACTAAAACCCCTTCTAAACACACCCCTCTGAAGGCGATGGGGAGCGAGAAAAACCACCTTCTAACAATACCCAACAACCCCCAACGTCTACCTCCAAACACTAAACGTCTATACCCTCTACTAGAGCTATGGGAGCAGAAGCCTCTACTTAACACAAAAACCCCGCCGAATCTTTCTAGAGATCAGGGACAAACACTTCTAATCTAACCCTAACGCTCTAACCAAACCACCGATTCTAACACACCGTCTATCTACTACTACCTACATCTAACCCACTAAAATCATGTTTATACGTTAACCCCTAACTAAAACGTCTATAGAGTTTCTAACTAATAACAAAAACACCTTCTAAAATAAACTAACCATCCCCACAAAAACATCTATCTAAAGAAATTCTATCTACCCACAAAACTCTAAATCTTCTAAAGAACAGCTCTAAATCTCAACACTAACTACCCACCCACCAGTCTAGGGGAACTTCTAACCCACATCACCCCCATACATTTCTAACCATCTAAGACTATTCTAAACTACCATCTATCTACATTAAACGCTTCTCCTAAACACTCAACGACACCAACCAATCTAACAAACCTCTAAAATTCAAACTTCTAAAAAGGGACAAATTCTATATTCAACTCTAAAAACTTCTATCCCTAACATCTAGACCACCACTAAAACAAAACTCTACCAAACCCCCAATTCTAAATAACTAACCTCTACACCTACGTCTAAATTACTACTAAACAAAAACACTAACTTCTAGGTTCTAGTTCTAAAAACACTTCTACTTCTATTCTAAAAGCTTCTACTATATCTCGGCAAACATCTACTATAAAAAGAAAAAATCTATAAACCCTCTAAAAACTTCTAACCCCCCTACCAACCAAACAATACTTCTACGTAAACGACCATATAAAACAACCGACACACACTCTTCTAAACCTCTCAGCACCACCTATGAACTACACTACCAACACTACACAATAACCACAACTCTATATTCTCCTTCTACCCAAGCTACATACCCTTCTAAAAACATACTAGTTCTAAATCTTCTTTCTACAACGCCACCCACCCAACTAATAATCTATCTAACTCCATAAACACACGACTAAACCATCTAAAACACCCTTCTTCTAAAACAAACCCAAAACAAACACCTAGCATAGTTCTATACCCTACCCCTTCTAATAATCTTCTAAAGCGCTTCTACTCTAGAACCGTAAAACCCACACTTCTAATCCTCCCATCTACTACCTACCCACTCTACTTCTAATCTACCCATCTAACTACTAAAACACACCCACATTGTTTTTTTCCCTTTAACCCTAGACTTCTAGCATAGTCTTCTAACCTAACACTAAACCCCTTCCTAAACCAAACTTTCTAAATCTACTATCCTAACCGTTCTAACTAAAATACTACCAAACTACAAACCCCAAGAACCAATACTAAAAACAGCTCTTATATAAATCACCCCACACCCCCACCCGAAAATATGTTCTAACACACACACCCAAAAAGCAAAACCAACAAAATCTATCTAAATCTTTCTTCTAAACTACTAACACCTACTACTCTTCTCTAAAATAATCTACTTTCTAGACGAAAACTACAACCTAACACATCCTAATCTACCAGTTCTAACAAACCACCTATTCTATACCTCTTCTATCTACCAATAAATTCTCTAAAACACTACCAATCTATTCTAGCCACCTCTTAATTCTAACTTCTTAATCTAACTAACCACTAGCCAAAAAACCTAATCTAACTACCTTCTATAACAGGAACACAACCTAATACTTCTTTCTACCCACAAACGAACCAAAACGCTACCTAACAACCTTCTAATACCTACAAACACCCAACCCTATATAGACTAACTAACAAACCTAAAAGACTCTAAAATTTTTTTTTTATTCACTACACCTAACACCACCTAACTAACAACTTTTTTACAAACCTAAATCCTATCTACAAACAACCAAACAAACCCTTTTTACTACCCCACAGCGACTAACCATTCTAAAACTTCTACACTTTCTATCTACATTCTAAATCTAATCCTTCTAAAACTTCTAACAAAACCCATAACCTGCTAACGACCAACCACTAACACACACCAAAGTCTAAACAATCTACCCAATCTAAACTACAAATACTAACAATAAACTTCTAAAACACGCACACTAACTTCTAACACACTTCTACATCTGCACCCCCTTTCTAACAACAAAAATCTCTATACCAACTACCTAATTCTTCTTTCTACAAACCCTTCCTAGCCAAAAAACAACCTCACCCCACTTCTAACCCAGACTACATCTACAAAACCCTAACAACACACACTAAGCTACTATAACAAAAACAATACCAAAACCACACTCGATCTAACGTCTATTCCTAAACCTAAAATATCTACGAACCACACCGCAAACAATCTTACTAACCAAACCCCGCCCCCCCAACCCTCTATGAAAAAACACATCTATCTAAACAGCACTTCTAACCTATCTCTAACATCTACCAGCCCAAACTAAGTCTAAACCCAACTTCTATCCTACCAACAAACAGCTACTATAAACACCCAACACGCCCCCATCTAACAAATCTAACCTCTAAGTCTACGACTTTCGTCTACTATTCTACCCTTAACCTAAAATCTCCTACACAAAAAACACTTCTAATCTAAGCAATACAATAACTGTCGACCGATCTAACTTCTATCCTACATTCTAACCTCTAAAGAACAGAACACGCCCTAAACAAAATCTAACACGACTCTATCTATTCTACCCACCATCTACTATTCTCAAATCTAAATTCTATAAAAAAGCAACTACAACCGTCTTCTACACCACATCTAACACACAACCACACTCTATCTAATTAGCAGCAATATCTCTAAATCCCATCTGCTATCTAACATCTACTAACCCAGATCTACTAAACCGACGAACAACTTCTAATCTACCCCCAAAAACCCCAAATAACCTACTAAGAACTGGATCTTCTATCTTCTAAAAATAATAAATACATACGATTAACTCCCCCTCTTCTACTTCTAAAACCTAAACCCATCTACTCCTATCTACTGAAGTTCTACACCCCACAAACTCTTCTCTACTATAACAAAC
The DNA here is from genome assembly GCA_019149425.1 of Psidium friedrichsthalianum. Lineage (NCBI taxonomy): Eukaryota > Viridiplantae > Streptophyta > Magnoliopsida > Myrtales > Myrtaceae > Psidium > Psidium friedrichsthalianum. The sequence continues at coordinate 47,281 of JAGVVM010005477.1, read as the reverse complement.
CCCGATCTAACTACAAACCCTTCTATCTAATAACTAACACAACTAAACTTCTACCTACCCCTACCTCTAAACCAGGACCTTCTCATTCTAAAATTCTATTCTCTAGAAAAACCGCCCACAAAAAAAAAATTCTATAAAAAACCACCCAGGAACTACCTCTAATTCGACCTACACTTCTACAACGAACTCTACCCACCCAAGTCCTAGCAACACGACACAACATCTAATATCCTATCTAAACACCCAAAAATCCTATCTAATAACTAACTCTACACCAACCAACCTTCTAATCCTACTACACAAAAACACAAAACCTAACCATCTAAAATCGACAAGCACACACAACCCACTAACCTCTACCCCTCGTAATATGCTAACTTCTATCTACCCCTACCTAAGAACCATCCTATCTTCTTACTTAAAACTAACAAAACTCCCACAAAAAAAGGCGACTATAACCAAATACTTCTAACACCTCGTCTATAAACCCCCCTACCACTAACCTTCTAAAAAACCTTCTAAAAGACACTATTCTAACGCCCTTCTCCTTCTAAAAATCTAACCATCTACTCTATCCTAAACTCTAAAACACAATCTAACCCACACTTCTTTCTAAACGCCTCTTCTTCTAGACCCACTCCATCTTACAAACCACTTCTAACTACCGTGAATCTACATCACCCTCAACCCACAATAACCCAACCTACCGATCTATCTTATTCTTTCTACTACAACCTTCTATTTCTCTAAAAAACCCCTAAAAAATCGAACCATCTAACAATAACCACCAACTTCTGTACAAATACCAACCTCTAAACGAACCTATATACCACACAAAAAAAAACCGACAACTATCTACCAAAATTCTAACCCGACAGAATCTACGTACACTTCCTCAAAGCCACCAAAAACAACAATCTACCCATTCTTCTAAAAACAAATTCTACTAACTAACCAAACCCTAACTCAATCTACGGAACCAAAAGATCTACTTCTATACCCGCCACACAAGCAATTCAATTCTACCATTCTACATCTCTACAACAAACGTAACCCCACTCACCCAATCTAGATTTCTAACATAATACAACCCACCCCAATCTTCTACCCATACTCTACTTCTCCAACTAAACTAACTTCTAACCACTAATCTATATCTAACTAATAACAGCCAAACCCGCCCACCCAATCTACTAATCTAAACACACCTACCAAAGGTCTACTAACTAGAGCTTCTACAAACCAACTCTTAATCTAAAGCAACCAGTCTAACACACTTCTAATTCTCCATCTTCTACTAAATTCTACCTAAAAACCTCTCTTCTACTTCTACCACCCCGCCAAACACCCTAAATCTACCTTCTACTCTATATCTCTCTACCACCCCGCCCTCCACCAACTATCTTCTATAAGCAACAACCCAACCACAAACATCTGAATTCTAAGACCTACCAATACCTCCAACGCTCTACTCTAAACGAAACACAACTACTTCTACTACAAAATCTAAAACACCAACACCCTCCCCCCCCCTCTACCTACTTCTACCTATACTATTCTATCTAACCTAAAATCTAACAAAAAACTCTCTACCCACTTCTCTATACTAAAACTAATTCTACACAACCCCTTTACACCCATCTACACAAATAACAAGACATAATCTTCTCAAACACACTAAACCCCCCTAACACTATAAGAACCGCTTCTATGCCCCTTCTAAACACCCCCCTAATCCTAAACCCCTATCTAAAAATCTATTCTAAACCACCCCGTCTAACTAAACTAAAAAAACCACAACCCTTCTACAGCTGCTAACCTAACTTCTAGTTCTACAAAAAAAACACAAAAACAGGATCTTCTATCTATAACAAATACCCGAATCTAGAAATCTTCTCTAATTCCTAGTCTACCCTTCTAAATTCTACATAGGGTCTAATACTACCTAGAACTTCTAACTACACTACTTCTATACCAAACATAAAACCCAACTCAAAAACAAAATCTTCTATCTAACAATACCCCTTCCTAACTAACCACACCATACCCTACACCTAACAAACAATCTAAAAAATTCTAATATATACCAAATATCTACACACCAACACAAATTCTATAACTAAACATCTTCTAAAACCTACTAAAGCTTTCTACAAACCCCCACCCCAAAACCCTCCATATTCTATTCTACCCGACATCTAACAAAAACTAACAATAATCTACCTTTCTTAAAAACTTCTAAAACAAATTTCATTCTCTAGAATCTACTAAACCCGCCACCTCGAACCAAATTCCTACAGATATAAATAACCCCTACCAAATCTATACACTTCTAAAAACCACCACCTATCTAAAACAGTGTGTGCACCAGCAACTTCTTTCTAACATCAATCTACCTAAAACACACACCCCATCTAATTCTCTAACAACAAGCAGAACCTTGCTACTATAAACCGCCTCTAAACATTCTAAACTACCTTCTCTAAACCAACTTCTAAAAAGATCTTCTAACACTTTCATCTAATCTAAACTAACTCTAACCGACAACTAACTCTAATCTTCTCAGCCTACACTAACTCTATTCTACTACTAAACCCTCTTAAATACCTCTAACCCCCCCCCTATATCTACAAAATTATTAACAAATTCTACTAAAACCCCAGGCCCCCTACCCAAAACCAACCACTCCTAAAATCTTCTAATTCTAGTCTAATCTGATATCTATCTAGATCTACTAACTCTATCTAACCCACTATTACTTCTACCCAATCATCTACATCTACCACAACCCTAATACCTAAAAATTCTATTCTATAATCTAACACCTAACAAAACCCGATAATATACTGGTCGTCTACTACAAACTTCTATACTCTAACCCAAAACAACCAAGAAAACCAAAAAAACTTTCTAACCCCCCTTTCTCTATCTAAAATATCTTTCTACTAAAAACTAAAGTCACCACACACACTCTGTCTACCACACCAACACCAGCTTCGAAAACCCCTTCTACAAAACTAACCCCCCAACACCACCACTTACCCAACTTTCTAACAAAAATTCTTACACACCCGAAACTTCGACCCAATCGTATTACTTTCTAAAGCACAACTAAAGATCTAAACAAAACCTAAATACTCTCTAAGTCCTCACAGCCACCTACAACCCACACTTAAAAATTACCCAACATACCCCACCTTCTACTCGTTCTAAACTATAATCTAACCATCTTAGACTATCTAACCCTTCGAACAAACAACCAATCCTCCGACGTAGGACGTATACACACACAGCCCTTCCTATACAACACATCTAAAACACCAAACCCAAGCTAAAAAAAACAAAACCACCTAAACTACACTACTTCTATTCTAGAACCTCTAAAACAAACACACAACCATAAACCAATACCAAAAAACTAACTTCTCAACCTCTATCTAACTCTACTCTAAAAAACCAGCTACTTCTCCCAACTACTCTACCCCATTCTATTCTTCTGAATACATACTAAGACTCTTACACCCCACAAAATTCTACTTCTAAATTAAAACCAGACCAAAGCTCTACGGATTATACACTAAAAACAAATAAAAAACGCACCCCGTTACATCTAATAACGAACCGTCCTGATCGACAAAGAACTATAAAATCTACAAATACTCTATTCTAAACTTCTCCCCTTCTAAAGTCTACCCCAATATATCTACAATAAACACCACTAACCACGTCTAACAACTCCTCTCTATTCTATCTAAGCGACCAACCACAACCCTAACGTACTAATCTAACAACCACCTTCTAAACATCTTCTACGCTACTTACTACCCAACCCAGAAATTCTATCTACCAAAACTTCTAATATCTAAAACCACTTCTTACAAACTATACTCTACCTTCGAAAAACACTTCTATACTACATCTTAAGCCAACCCACTTCTACTAAACTTCTAATCATAGCTCCTAATAAATTCTAATACCACCATTCTAAAACCGACATACCTTCCTATCTCTATACTATCATTTCTAAACCTTCTAACAAAAAACCAAACTCTCTTCTACAAAACCAACCACCCACCAGACTACCCACATCTAAGCTACTACGTTAAGAGCTTCTAATAAGACTTCCTAATTCTACTAAATTCTAGCCAATCTTCTAAACATATCTAAAAACTAAAAAGACTTCAAATTCTACTAAACAACTTCCTTCTAAACCAATCTACCTAAGGAAACACAGATATACACCCAACCCAACTATCTACGATTTCTAACTCTAAACTTCGAATCTAACTAGAAAACAAAAAACAACCTCTACTAAATGTACATACTTCTCACTCTATCTAACCCAACTACACCAACCCCCCCTAATACCCCTAACCTATTCTCTAACCACACCAACCTACTAAACAACCCTATCTAAAACCCAAACCAACCTCTCTCTTCTATCTAAATCTAACTAAAACTAAACAACACACACAACCACCAAACTTCTATCTACCAACCCCAACAACTCTACAACTTCTATATCTTCCTATCTAACAAACCCAATAACTAACTTCTAACAAACATAGATACCTAAAACTACAACAAAATCTAACAACTAAACTCTAGGTTCTACTTTCTACCCTTACTAAAATAATCTAAAACAAAACCACCACAACTACACACACCCCATTCTACTAATAACAAACCTATTACCCCACTAAATCTAACAAAATCTACTCTAACCTTTCTACCTTACAAAAAACAATTCTAACACCATCTACCAAGCCCTATAATTTCTATTCTTCTACCAAAACTAAAGATAACAAAAAAACACACTTCTATCTACTTCTAATTCTATATCTAAATTCCCCCACACATAAAACTAATACTATCTAAAATAGACTTCTAAACCAACACCAACTAAATCTAATAGACTTCTAGAACACACCACCATCTTGCTAACCTTAGTACTTCTCTACCAAATGCACTATAAAACTACTACCTACTACCTCTTCTACCCGCCTTCCTACCTTCTACCCAAACACCTAATTCTAAATCTAGAACCATAACACCCCCAAACACTTATCCTTCTACAACCCCCCTTCTACTTCTAGACCTCTACTAAAGGGAAGGGAAGCTAACTAAAACTCTACAACGAATACCCACCCAAAACTTCTAAACAACCATCTATAGTCTACTAACAACTAAACCAAAATCTAATTGTCAAACCCACTCTAACCACTCTAACTAGACCCATAATCTGATAGACTTCTAACTTCCTTAAAACCTCTAAAAACTACACATAAATAACACCTACAAAATCTAACTAAACTTCTTAACAAATCTCACCACACCCCACACCCACTCTATTCTCTTCTACACCCAGCATCTTCTAGCTAATATTCTAACCCCACTTCTATTCTAAAGACTTCTATAGCCATTCTAATCTAAACCCATCTAAATTCTAAAAACAAAACTTCTAAATTCTACAACCCACTTCTAACCAATCTACTAAACTCCTTCTAACACACCACGTCCTATTCTAAAATATCTACTACCCTACCGCCAATATCTACCACCAACTCCTAAACTCTAAAACAACTCAACCTAGGATTCTAAACATCTCTTCTTAACAAAAAAACACTATCTACCCACACATTCTACAGTAAAATCTACTATTCCTAAAAATCAACAACAGCCCTCTAAAAAGCATCTTCTAATAAATAAAACTGTTCTAGCTAACCAACCCCTAAATCTAAAACAAATCTAAACACCACATCTCTACTCTCTAAAAACCACAACACTAAACTAAACCAACTTCTTTACTACCTCTGAATCAAAAAAACACCATTCTAAATCTTTCCTACATTCTATAACCTAAAACCTCTAAAATTCTAACTCTAGAATTCTACACACCAATCTAAAACTCTAAAACAAAACCCGCACCTAAACACCACCTTCTACCATACATTCTACATATAAAACTCTAACAAACTACACGCAAACAATACGCAACGAGTCTATTCTACTCTATTCTAATCTACCATTCTACAATTCTCCCCTCTAATACACACCCCCCTTCTACTTCTTAACCTTCCTCTAACAACAATCTACAAACAACCCCCACGCAAATCTACCACTAATATATCTAACCATTCTACTTCTATCTAGACAGCTACAAAGTCTAATCTAATCTAACTACTATTCTACTAACCTACCTTCTATCTTACTAAATACTTCGAATTCTAACCCCCATCTCTATATATCCTCTATCTACTACCCCAACATCTAAAATCTACTACTAATTCTACTAAAAAACCCACCTAACAAAAAAAATTCTAACCTCTAAACCTCTAAACCCCTGTCTACTTCTAACCAAATCTAAAATCAACCACGACAAGGGATCTTCTACCACCAAAATACCTAAACTAACAACCCAAATAAATCTAGCACAAAACCAAACTCCTAAACCAAATTCTAAATAAATCTAATTCTACCCATAACGGATATATAAGATCTAGAACCAACTCTACTTGCTACTATCTATTCTACCAACAAAACAGTCTCTTCTTCTAGTCTAAACTATTCTACTACCTTCTAAAATTCTACTAGAACCACATAACGCTCTACTAGCTTCTACTTTAACCCCCTAAACCCCATTCTCTACTTCTACCCCTTATTTCTACCCGACACAAACCAACATACAAAACTTAACTTCTAAACCCCTAAACAACTTAACTTTTCCCCCCCCCCCTACATAAATGTACTATTCTACAAAAATCTACAACAACTATCTACTCTACTCCTAACCATCTTCCTAATCTATCTAACCCCAAACAATTTTGCCACCGACAACAAACCTAACACTAAATCCTATCTATCTAAAATTTCTATTCTAACTTCTAATCTAAAAACTTCTAACCATAAACCATTCGTACTCTCTTCTAACTATAATCTTCTACAAATCTAACCCCAATCCATCCTACGACCTTCTAAGCACGAACTTCTACACCCAAAAAAAACGAAACTTCTAAATAGACACACTTCTACAATCTTCTACTCTAAGTTCTACTATCTAGACATCTACTAAACCTCTAAATCATTCTAAACATACACTACAAGTCCCTTCTTAAGAACCCCTTCTACCCCGCTTCTAAAAAACTAAGTAACTAATAAAACTTCTACCCAACTATCTATCTAAAAAATCTAATTCCTAACCACCCCGAAGGAAAACCACAAACACCAACAAACTTCTAAACGCAAACTCTATACTACTTCTATCTTCTAAACCCCTACGTCTAAACTAACATAAAGTATCTAAAACCCAACACAAAAAAAAAATTTTTTCTTTTTCTGTACCGAAAATAACCCCTCTACTCTTCTCTCTAGTCTAATTTCGTCTAATCTTCTAGTCTTCTAACAAAACCCCCTAACCCCTAATTCTAGACCAAACTCCGCTACTAACTTCTAACTAACAACTACATTCTCAAAATTCTATCTAACAACCCAACACTCCTCTTCTAAGGTCTGAAAACAAGGGGTACCAAAAAAAAACCTAACTCTAACCCAAACCTTCTAATTACGTTTTCCTAATCTAAACCCATCTAAAAGTCTAATTCTAAATCTATAATCTTCTTCTCAAGCCCTAATCTCTCCACCAAAACTAAATAGCCAACTTCTAAACAATACAAATCTATCTCATCTATAACCCACCACTAAACCATATACAAAATAATCACATCTATCTATAAACTATAAGAGCTAACACTAAACTAATTCTACTAAAATCTACTTTCTACCCTTCTAAACAAAAAACCTCTTTCTAAACCCAATCTACAAAACCAATCTTCTACACACCCCAATAAAAAAACTACAACTAACTATCTAAAGAACAAGACTCTAATAGCTTCTATCACACCAAAACAAACACAATCTTCTATCTAACCCAAACCTAGTTCTATCTACACTCCTATCTATAAATAAAAAGTAAACACTTCTCTACTTATATCTATCTTCTTCTACCAATCTTCTAACATCTAATAACTTCTACCAAACGACCAACATACACCACCTATCTACTCCATCCCTAACCAACCATCTACCACCATTCCACACGAACAACCACCCTTTGATTCTTCTCTCTATCTATCGCAGCACAAAAACGGGGGGGCACACCCAATCTTCTACGGGATCTAACAAACATACCCCAAAACTAATCTATTCCCTAAAAAAACCCAACCCACTTCCTAATCTACCCCCCTACCACAACACCAAAAAATCTTCTAAACCTAATTCTAAATCTAAAATACCACATACTAAAATCTACTACATTCTATCTATATAAAACTCTATAACTCTAAACCCCAAGTCTACCAAAATTCTAACTCTACAAGATCTAACTAACCTATTGTTTTCCCCCCCCCCTAAACACAAAAAATAAATACACAAGAACATCTACTTCCTACCACCAAAGCTCTTCTAAACAAATCTTCTTATAAACAACCATCTCCTAACTATCTAACACCAACAAACCCACTACCCCAACTAAATAAACCTAACCCACCAACTATTTCTACAAACACTATCTCTACCACACCCTCTACCTCAAAAGAAAAGTATCCTTCTAACACACAACGCATCTAAAGAAAAAACAAACTTCTACTAAACTATCTAAACCTCCAACCACTACCACTAACAACCACCTATCTTAAACTAAAGACTATTCTTCTACTAATACCTACTCTATCTACAAATCCTCTACCTCTAATCTATAGTAACCCCACCCCACAACCTAACCAAAAATACCAGCACACAAACCCAATAACAGTCTAACCCCCACTCTAACACTATATCTACTATCTACTTACCTTCGTAAAGACTCTTCTCCACCAAGCTAAACATTCTAAAAACCCTCACTACTACACGCCTAAACTTCTAACCCCCTTTTTACATAAGAAAAAACATCTAGACCCCTTCTACCCTTATACTTCTTTTAAGCAGACCTCCAGCAAGCTCTAACACCGACTTCTAACAACGTCCTATTCCTCAAACCTAATCTAATAAAAAAACCACAACACTCTACTAAGTCGTCTGATGTCTAAAACAACCACAACACTACTTCACCCACTAAACTATACATCTACTACTACTTCATAAACTACACAATATCCTACTACCTAACAGTACCAACCCTTCTAACTCTATAACAAGCATCTAAAATAACTCTAAAATCCTAACCATAACCCCTATTCTACACCCCTTTCTAAAGACCCTATCTATTTCTAACACGCAAACATTCTTAATTCTTAAGCTAACATAATACCACCCACTTCTAAACACTACGTATTCTACTAAACTTCTTTTCTACTATAGACACAAACATCTTAATTTTTTCTATCTAAAACGCTTCTACCACACCTTCTACCACTCTAACTCTAACACGATCTAGCTTCTAATATCTAAAACATCTAACTAGTACTTAAAAAAATCTTATCTAAATCTCTACATCTTCTAACTCCAAAAAACTAAACCCCAACTCTAAACAGACCAAAAAATACTACAACAAAACTAAAAACCTACCTATAACATCTATCTAAAACTGAAACACAAACAAACCATCTAACCACTTCTACACCACACAACCCACTACTTCTATTCTAAACTTCTAAAACTACTCTTCTAAACTATCTAAAAATAATACCTACAAATCACAACAACTATTCTAACTCTTCTTACTAAATTCTACACACGCTTCTCTAAATTACTAAGGATCTTCTACACTTCTTAATCGACCCTCTATCTCTATAAAGCAATCTAACCCTACCTACCAACCTTCTAAACTAAACAACACCCTTCTAAAACAACACCCTCTTCTTCCACAATTCTAACACAGACACAATGACTAAAAAAACCCAAGCACAATCTACTTCTAACACACACAACACAAACAGCTACAACTACACAAAATACCAAAAACCAAAACCCAAAAACAAACCTAGAACTCTCAAACAAGATCTACTAAACTTACTCTACACCCGCCAAAACTCTCCCAATAAAATCTAACCTACACCCTCTACATCTAAACCGCAATACGAAAACTATTCCCCTACCAAAAATTCTAAAACCTAACAAACCCCGTCTAACAACTAAAATTACTAGTTCTAAACTCTATCTAAACAAAAGTCTAAAAATATCACCAACCTTCTTCTTCTAAATCTCTCGACAAGGCCATACCTTCTTCTCAATTCTAACTACTTCTACTATTTCTCCACACTTTCTACGACTAAAAAACATCTAATACCCAACACCCCAACCCTCTCTAGACCGTACCTTCTAGCAATAACCCGACTACACGACCATTCTATCTACTAACAATCTAACCTCTAACAAACCCAAATCTATACTAAACCAAACCTTCTATACGTCTTCCGACTATAACCCAGACAAAGCCCCCTCTAAAATCTACACACTTCTACCATCACGATCTACATCTTTCTAAAAATTCTAAACTAAACTCTAATCTGCTAAAGCCACACGAATCTATCCTTCTAATATCTACAACGATATCTGATCTTCTACATCTTTCTAAACCTACACCAACTATATATTCTACTAACGACACTGTCTATACTTACTCTTCTTCTACTTCTCCTTCTAACACCCCTAATCTAACCTAAATCTATCGAAAACCCAACTATTCTACTAACTTTCTAATCTTCTAACTAACAACTAAACTAAAACCCACCCAAAACCTAAAGATCTAACCCCAAAACATAAATCTAAGAAACACCACACTATTCTCAAAATTCAAACTTCTATCTAACAAGAACCCTTTTCTCCACTAATCTAACTTCTACGACATACCATTCTACCGCTTCTAATCTTCTTCTTACTACTAAACTCCCTCAATTTTTTGTCTACTAACCTAATTCTCCTGCACTCCTAATTCTAAGTTCTAACTATTCTTTCTAATCTCTTCTACTTCTACTTATCTAACTATCCTAATTCTATCTTACTAATCTTCTAAACATCTATAAACTACTAACAAAATAAATATAACTTCTCAAAAATACTACAGCTTCTGAACACCAATCTAAGCCACCCAAATAAAACTTCTGCTTCTACCATTCTATAACCACCAATCTATCGTACTAAATTCTAATCACAAAACTTCTAGCCTCTACCTTCTATCGAACCCATCTATCTACTAAAACGCTCTACACACAACCCCCAAATATCTATCTAAAACAAGCTTCTTCTAACTCTACTTCTACAAAACCTAACACACCGCCATCTAAACTAAAATAAATCTACACCTCTAACCCTCTATAAAGCACACCTAGAACTTCCTAGAACACCAACTAATAAACCATTCAACTCTCTAAACCGCAATTCTCTTCTCTTCTAATATTCTTATCTATAAGAAACACCATCTTCTACCTATAAAAAAAATCTTCTTACATCTAAACTTCTACTTCTAATCTAATACCACCATTCTAACCCACCTCTCAACCCATCTCTAATTCTCTTCTAGTAAAAGAACCATACACACAAACCCAAAACATACAAAAACCTCACCTTCTAACTAAACTAAAAAATCTACTCTAAAAGACCCTAAACCACCACCAACTCTCTAACCCTCTATAACCAACCCTACCCACACCTTCTAAACTCTAAAACTTCTAAAAACCCGAGCAACCCAAACCCACCAACCAATTTTCTAAAACCCTCTACCCACAATTCTACTTCCTAAACACCACCCCTAAACAACACCTATAAATCTATTCTACTACCTCTAATCTACCACAAACTATAAACTACTAACATCTATAATCTAAACCTACCCCAAAACAAACCCTCTACTTCTATCTAAAACATAATCTAAACCCCCTTAGTAAACGCAGCCCTACAACAAACCTTCTAATTCTACCTCAATCTAACTAACCTACAATGTACCGAGCAACCACTTCTACCCAGACACATCTTCATAACTAATACTCTAACAAAATCAAACCACCTAAAAAAAATAACCAACACCAACACCCCCACCCTAACTCTTCTACTTCTACAACACACACAAAACACAACACTTCTACCAGAAATCTATTCTACCACACCACAAAAGACTTCTACCAACGAAATCTAAAAACCACCAAACTAACAAAACCCCTCTAAACCCCCTCTAACCATCTTCTACCCCCTTCTACACCAACCAACTATATCTACCAATTAAAAACACCAATACCTAGAACCACAACCTTCTAAAAAACCTATACCGAACCTTCTAACACCCATCTAAAATCTAACCCAAAACAGGTGCCCACTTCTAGCTTCTATTCTAAACCCCCCAACCCTAAACAACCACCACTCTACTATCTAACCTCTAACTCTAACTCTAACAACCAACTAGAAAACTCTACACAAGCCTCTAACCCATCTTACTACCCAACTCTAAATGGAATAAGAAAAGATCTATAAAAAATAAGCTACGAAAAAGAAAACCGCCAAACTTCTAACTAAATTCCTAAAAATTTTTTCCCCCCCCCTAATCTAAACACAAACATCTTCTAATCTAACTCTAAATATCTATCTAAAACAACACAAAACCATCTAACAAAAACAACCCAACTAACACCTAATAAACCAAAGCACTAAAACTTCTATCTATACAAACACTTCTAGAACTATATTCCTCTAAAAACAAATCTCATCTTATAACGACTACTTCTAAAACCAAAAAACCCACACACAAACCTTCTACCCTTTCTTTCTAAAAAACCACTTCTACACAATAAAAACTACTACACCGAAACCAACCAAAAAGGATCTAAAAAAGACGTCTACAAACGTAACCACCCCAAATATTCTACACTTCTACACTAAAAAATACTATACACCCAAATTCTAAAAACAACTAACTCTAGAACTTCGATTCTATTCTAAGGAACAAAACCTATAAAAACTCTCTTATACCAAAAAAAAAATAAAAATCTAAGCAAAACGATTCTAAAGACCTAACCACTATCTTCTCTTCTACCTCTAACCCCTTAACCAAAAGTTCTAAAACGCCAAAAACCGAAAAAAAACTCATACTTCTAAAAACCACCATTCTTTCTACTAACTACAACCCAGCTACATAATTCTTCTAACTAAGAAAATAAAAACTACCTCTATTCTAAAAAACCCAAGACAACACAAAATCTAACAACTTCTATTCTAATATTAAAAAATTCTTACAACAAATATAAAACCAAAAAACCCTATTCTTAACCAACAAAACAAAGGCCCTATTCTAAACCTTCTAACTAACTAATTCTTCTATATAAAAACTCTAATTGCTACAACTACTTCTAATACTACCATAATCTTCCAACCCACCTAAAATTCTACCAATACTATCTAAAACTTCTTTCTACGACTTCTAAAAATAAACCTCTCAACCGTCTACTATCTACTACCACTATCTAAACCACATCTTCTTCTACTAACCCCACTTCTACACCACCATTCCCACCCACCGCTACAACTATCTATCTACGATCTTCTAAACAATCTACAAACACCAATTCTAAACTATCTAACCAAAAACTTCTATCCTACAACACTACTATTCTACCAAACCACCCCAAACAGAGCCGCAAAGCCCTTCTAAACAAACTTCTAATATCTAAAAAGGCACAATTCTAAACTCCATAAAACCACCAACTACAATACTAAACATCTACAGCATCTACACAATACCCCGCACCACACACCTTAAATAATCTAAACTATCTAAATACTATTCTATTCTAAAAACAACCCACCAGTTCTACAAAATAAGCTTCATACCTAACTTCCTACTTCTTCTATCTAACCACATCTATCTACAAAAAAATATAATACTAACCAACCTACTACCCACCATCTAACCAACTTCTACACAACCCTATATCTAAAAAAACCTAAGTTTTTAATCTACTAAAAAAAAGATCTTCTAAACGTAAAACACCACAACAACACTTCTAACTAATACCAAAATTCTACAAAAAAGCCCCAACGCTATACTCAAATACTATAAACACTTCTATTCTAAACCGCTACAAGAACAAAACACACTAAAAACCAACTGCCCCCAAAACTTCTATATCTATACATTCTACTTCTATCTAATCTTCTAACTAAAAACCAAACCAACAAAAAAACTTCTACCTAACAGACTTCTAAACACACTACCAACAAACTAAAAATTCTCCACCAGCAACAAAACCACTTACTAACATATAACAAAAAACAAAAACTGTTTTTTTCTTTTAATTCCTGAATCTCTGTCTTTTTCCTTGAAAATCATGTCAATTCTGGAGAGCTCATCTATGTCACTCTAGTTTCAGTCGAACGGGATCCATGTTAAGAGTCACATTCGGAGACCTTTCAACTCTAGCTTAGGTAATGTGAAAGGGATGATAATTTTAGTGAAGAAATGATGACTAACCACATTCCTAGATGCTGTTCTCACTCCTTTCCTTTTGCCCTTGCTTGTTCTGTTGCTGCTCATCATGTTCTTCTAGAAGTTTTCCTAAGTTTAGACATTTCACATCCATTTTTTGGTACTTAATTTACCTCCAATTTGGCATGTCACATGTCGATCAGTGGTCATTCCACTGAAAAAGCTGCCTTGGAAATGCAAGCAGATGATTGACCAAGTTCACCAGATACTGTGAACCCAAAAGCACCTTCTATGGAGGATGCATCTTGCTAATTGAAAGCTTCCGGTACTGATCAAAGAACAGGGCGATTCGCCGAACTTGCTAGGAAGCCCCTGAGGAGCCGGAACAAGATTCCTACCTTGCCCGCGATTGCAACAGCATGGACACCAAGTTTGCTACTACAACAACTACAACGTCCAATCAGAGCTCGGCACTTCTGCAAGTCTTTTCCACAGATACTGACGGCGGGCAGTACCATGAGGAATGTTCCCGGGGAGCTGGGTCGACGCAAGAGCAAGAGCTCAGCTTCACATTATCGCCACATCACGCATGCGCTGATGCTCTTCAGGCAGCTCGAATGGATCTCGAACGTGACTCACCTCCAAATGGGTAAGGATCAATGGTAACTGTTCTCACAACGTTCGGCCTAGATGCATCCACCGGTGTTCCATGCTTGCTGCAATTGAATCTGCCAATAAGAAGGGTTTGGCTACGAACTAGGAGTGCGGAATGGTTTTTCATGACTTCGGAGGAATGGGCTTTAGTCCACAAAGAATGGAGAGAAAATGACGATTGCTCGAGCAGATCGTCTGGTTGCCAATCTCGAACGTGACGAGATGACGCAATGGTAATTCCTATCTGGAAGATCCGTGGCAATGGATTCCTCCTCAGTTTCCATGCTTTTCGGGTGTTCTCATCCTTATCCATGGAATCCCGCGTTCTTTTCCGCCGCCTTTATGGTCCTTCAGGATTCGCTGTGCCCCATATAACCCTGCGCGTTTTGGAACAGTGGGCCTCCACAGTATTTGAATTTCCCATCCGTTTCCTCGCCTCGCGAGCCAAAGGCAACTGAATTCAGTACCAGATTCACCGCCTCTTGGAAAGCATTCAAGAGAAGGTGAGATGCTTAAATGGATGATTCTGTGGGAAGGCGAGCTAGGAACCGGGGACCGGATGTGTTTTTTGTCCCGAAGAATTTAAGTATAGAGTGACCGAGCGATGCTGCGAAAAGTACTATAATGGTCTACTCTGGGGATCAAGAAGGACTGGCTAGGTACGACGGTTGTTCGCAGGGCTGTTTCCGATCAAAGGACGAGGAGAAAAATCATGTATCCGAAACCGTATCTGTTTTGGGCGCTAACCTGGCGCCTTATTCAAGATCTATCACAGTTTCCACGAGCGCTCTTGATTTAGCTTATGATGACACAAGGTGGAAATAACTACGAAAAACTCTTGAAACTGGGCTGGCATCTTTCTTGGTGATTCTGCGCTTCAATTGTTGGGACAAGGGAGGCAGAATCATCGCTCGGGCTGCGACGAGGTAGGAAAGTGACAGACCCCAACTCACTGGAGTCTAGCGCTTAACTAGTTTCAACCGTGGGGGTGTTTCCTTTTCTTGTGTGCTGAATCACTGTCGATTGCACACTGCTTGTACATTAACTTGTGTAAATTATTGTGAATTAAACAGAAGAGCTTATTCTTGAATCTTATACCTCTGAGGGATGTTTCTTAGTTCATCCTGAATCTAAAGCAAGGGATGTGGTAACGCTTTTTCTTTCGTTTCTCGCAATGTTCTTTTGTAATATCCACAAGTATTACCTAAAGTGTTCTTTGAGATAATGGCCAGAGCAATATGAGTGAATCCCTCAAGGATGTCACAACTGAAGCGAGGGCAACCACAGCTTTGGAGGAACAATATACTATGAAGACTGGTACACAGCAGAAAGGTCGACCTTTTTTTTTTTGGTTCCTTACTTTCTTGGGCAATCCAAGGCACAAATTGCCAAAGTTTGGCAATGAAATTCAGTGCTTCACTTTTTCTTTTTGGTCCATATTCCAGGTCATTGAGCCATCCGTGCTTTCCACAATGCAAAGCATACATCAGCATCACAACCTGCCCATCCCAAAAGCGTTATTTGCCCTTTTGACCGAGCAATTCCCGTGGTTTCCTTCTCCAATCTTGGTGCTGGACCTTTTCCATCTCCATCGTTTTCTCTTCACATGGAATCAAACCGGACAGTCTTATCCATCTCGTAGGCCTAATTGCAGTCCGTAGAGAGACTGATCTGACAATCAACCGGGACAAAAGAATTAAGCCTTTGGGGACTTGAAGTTTTGCATGCGACCAACTTGATGAGTTAGATTATGAACAGTCTCAGGGCTGATGGGTAACAACTCTATTCCATAATAAGGATTACTCTCTTTTTGCTCCTTTGTATCTGTTTTCCAAATATTGATTGCGGTTACAAACAGATTTCTGTTTTTTTTTTTTCTTGTTTTTGTTCTCGAGAACAAAAAAAATTAGGAGTCAGAGAATCATCTGAATGTGTTACAACAGGATTTTGAGAAACGTGACGCAGTCTTTTGGCCTGCCTGTCATTCTGATTCAGTGAATAATGCCTTGAAGTGAGTCAACCACCCCACATGCTGACGGTCAACACATCCTACGCACTTTCTGCTCTGAATTCACCTGCAATTATTGACTCTTGATCTAACAGTAAGTCCTGAAATCAATGGCTTAATCTTAAATTTGGTGGGGGTAGACATCCCAACCCTGCAAATATAGCCATTTTCTTGGAGTTTCTGCTGGTGAAAACGTCCAGTTCTTGAGCCATTGGGCATCAGAGTCTACTTCCCACCACAACATGTCTCCATATGTAGAGTGACTTTTTGAGGAGTGAAGTTGGAGATGTCATAGATAATGTTTTTTTTTTAGATATGACACTTCACTTCATGCATGTAAGGGGAAGTTTGCAGCGAGTCAACGCGCTCGTCAATTTAATATTAGGTCGTCCAAGCAATTATTATTATCACCTTCCAGGCTAAAGCACCATTAGGTATGAGTTGCCTATAGCTAGAGATGTGCCCTTGATCCTCTCGAGACAGAGGGGCAGTGACGTGAAAAGACCCTCACGAGTGAAGCTTCTTCTAGATCAACATTCCATTCACATATTGGAATGGGATGTTGATCTATAAGAAGCTTCACTCGTGATGTGTCGTTTCACTGTACGCCCCTCTTCTCGAGAGGGTCAAGGGTCCACATCTCTAGCTCTAGGTGACACATGTACCTACCTAATGTTCTTTTTATCCTGGAAGGTGATTAATAAATTTCTGTACGACCTTAATATTAAATTGAGAGCTTTCGTTGACTCGCTGCAGCTTACATGCATGAAGTAAAAGTTCAATATCTAAAAAAACACATTATCTATGACATCTCCAACTCTCACTCTCAAAAGTCACGTTTAGTGGGGGGGGGGGGGGGGAGACATTTGTGGTGGAAGTCGTCTGATGCCCAATGGCTCAAGAACTGACGTTTTTCACCAGCAGAAACTCCAAGAAATGGCTATATTTGCAGGTTTATGCTACCCCCCACCCAAACTTTAAGATTAAGCATTGATTTAATGACTTACTGTAATTCCAGGTCAATACTTGCGGTTGAATCGAGCTAGAAAGTTGCGTTAGATGTGTTTACCGTCGCATGTGGAGGTGTTGACTCACTCCAGGATTATTCACTGAATCAGAATTGAACAGCAGGCCCGAATGCAGTCACGTTTCTCAAAATCCCTGGTTGTACACTTATATGATTCTCTGACTCCTATTTGTTTTTTTGGTTCTCGATAACAAACCAAGAAAAAAAAACAGAATCTGTTTGGTAAACTCACTCATATTTGGAACAGATACAAGGATCCAAGAGAGTAACTTCCTAATTACTGGGAAATAGAAAAAAAAAAAAGTTGTTACCCATCGGCCCTGAGACGGTTCTAATCTACTTCAAGTTGTTCGCATGCCAAACTTCAAGTCCCCAAGGCTGTATTCTTTTGTCCGGTTTGATTGTTCAGATCATTCTCTCTAAGGACCTGTCAATTAGGCCTACGAGATGGATAGACTGTCCCGGTTGCTTCCATGTTGAATAGAAACGATGGAGATGGAAGGGCGTGCCAAGATTGGAGAAAGAACCCACGTGATAATTGCCTCGGTCAAAGGGCAAATAACAGCTTTTGGGATGGGCAGGTTGTGGCTGATGTATGCTTTGCATTGTGGAAAGCACGGCTTGCTAATGGCTCTGAATATGGACCAAAAGAAACAGTGAAGCTTAGTTTTTTTTCTGACCTTTCATTGCCAAAACTTTGGCATTTGTGCCTTGGATTGCAAGGAAAGAAAGGAAAAAAAAAGGTTCGACCTTTCTGCTTGTTACCAGTCTTCATAGTATATTTGTTTCGCTCCAAAGCTGTGTGCCCTGCTTCAGTTGTGACTCCTGAGGATTCCTCTATTGCTCTGGCCATTATCTCACAGAACACTTTTTTGTATACTACTTGTTGGGTTATACAAAGACATTGGCGAGGAATCGAAAAGGTTTACCATCCCTGCTTTGATTCAGGAATGAACTTAAGAACATCCCTCAAGAGGTATAAAATTCAAGAAAAAGCTCTTCTGTTTCATTCAAATAATTTTACAGACAAGTATGTACAAGCGTGTGCAGGCGACGTGATTAGCACAACAAGAAAAAGGAAACACCCATCGGTTGAACTAGTTAGGCTGCTAGCTCAGTGAGTTGGGGTCTGTCACTTTCCTACTCTCGTCGCAGCCGAATCGATGATTCCCGCCTCCCTCTGTTTCCCAACAATGCAGAGTCGCAGAATCACCAAAGAAAGATGACAGCCCGTTTCAAGAGTTTTCTGTAGTTATTTCCACCTGTAGTCATCATAAGCTAAACTCAAGAGCTCTCGTGGAACTTGATAGATCTTGATAAGGCTGCAGGGTTAGCGCACAAAACAGATACGGTTTCGGATACATGATTTTTCTCCTCGTCCTTTGATCGGAAGCCCTGGAACAACCCGTCCTTACCTAGCCAGTCCTTCTTGATCCCAGAGTAGACCATATAGTACTTTTCGCGGCATCGCTCGGGTCATCTATACGTAAAGTCTTCGGGACTAAAACACATCCGTTCCTCCGTTTCCTAGGCTCGCCTTCCACAGAATCATCCATTTTAAGCATCTCACCTTCTCTTGAATGCTTCCAGATCGGTGAATCTGGTCCTGAATTCAGTGCCTTTTGGCTCGGAGGCGAGAACGGATGGAAATTCCAACTACTGTGGAGGCCACTGTTCCAAAGCGCTGCAGGGTATATTGGCACAGCGAATCCTGAAGGACATAAAGGCGGCGGAAGATACGCGGATTCCATGGATAAGGCTGAGGAACACCCGAAAAGCATGGAAACTGAGGATGGAATCCATTGGCACTGGATCCTTCCAGATAGGAATTCCCATTTCCTTCATCCGTCAAGTTCGAGATTGCAACAGACGATCTGCTCGAGCAATCGTCATTTTTCTCTCCATTCTTTGCTGGACTAAAGCCCCATTCCTTCCGGAGTCATGAAACCCATTCCGCACTCCGTTCGTAGCCAACCCTTTCTTATTGGCGAGATTCAATGCAGCAGCCATGGAATCACCGGTGGATGCATCTAAGCCCGAACGTGAGAACAGTACCATTGATCTTCCCATTTGGGAGGTGAGTCACGTTCGGAGCATCCATTCGAGCTGCCTGAAGAGCCTCAGAGATGGTGATGTGGCGATAATGTGAAGCTGAGCTCTTGCTCTTGCGTCGCCCAGCTCCACGGGAACATTCCTCATGGTACCGCCCGCCGTCCAGTATCTTTGGCAAGACTTGCAGAAGTGCCGCGGCCGATTGACGTTGAGTTGTTGTAGTAGCAAAACTTGGTGTCCATGCTGTTGCATCGCGGCAAGGTAGGATCTTGTCCGGCTTCCTCAGGGGCTTCTCCTGCAAGTTCGGCGATTGCCCGTTCTTGATCAGTACCGGAAGCTTTCAATTTAGCAGATTCCTCCTCCTAGAAGGTGCTTTTGGGTCACAGTATCTGGTGAAACTTGGTCATCATCTTCCTGCATTTCCAGGCATTTTTTCAGTGGGAATGACACTGATGACATGACATGCCAAAGTGGAGGTAATTATTACCAAGCAATGGATGTGAAAGTCTAACTAGGAAACTTCTAGAAGAACCTGATGAGCAGCACAGAACAAGCAAAGGCAAAGGAAAGAGTGAGAACAGCATCTAGGAATGTTGTTGTCTCATTTTCTTCACTAAAATAATGTCATCCCTCTTTCCATTACTAAAGTAGAGTCTTGAAAAGGTCTCGAATGTGACTCTTAACATGGATCCGTCGCCTGAACTAGAGTGACATAGATGAGCTCTCCGAATTTGACATGATTTTTCAAGGAAAAAGACAGAGATTCAGTGAATTTAAAACAGTAGAAGATCCAAAATAGGCGGCCTTGGAACTATGCAGCTGGTACTAAAAATCAACATCAGCTCACTTGTGATGTCTAGGACTTGAATTTCAGAGGGGATGCAGAATTTCTCTATCTGTATAGTAAAATTATGCTCATCATGGATCATACCAGACAGTATACAGCTAAAAGGCCTCAGTCTATCATATTTTAAAACAGGGAAGAAGTTTCTTCCCATTCCTCCTTTAAAATTTAAATTTTTTCGTCAGATTTATGTGTTTTCCCCTTTTGTCAGGATGAAGATAGCAGGGTCGTAGCCGCCTCTGTTTTACGCGGTTTTAGGTGGAGACAAGATTCTTAAACAAGCGAAAGAATTCACCACGTGAAGACTACCTCTTTGGTGATCTTATTGCTCGGTGATGCAAAAACAACCCCACAATACTGGTAGTTCCTTTGTCTTCACTCTAACCTTTCCTATGCCCCAACTTCAGAGATCAAATCAAACCAATTTACAGACCCCATAAAAAAAGAAGCTAAAAATAGCAAAAAAGTTCCAGGATTTCAAGAAGTTTCATGGAATCATCCAGAAACAGAGCATCACACCCAAGTACAGAAAAGGAGAGAGACAGACAGACGACAGAGCAGAGTGAGCCATCAATCTTTTTGGTGTTCTGAGAAAATAGGCAGTCACCATACCCCACGAACGTCACCTCTGAACCCCATCGTCTTCCTCCGAATCACGCCGGAAGAAGCCACGTCGTCGCCGGAGGCTCCCGCGACTCTCCGTTGGACGACAAGGGTATCTTCTTGCCGAAGAGCTTGATGGCGGAGTCGCTCGTCATCTCCATCATTCTCTCCGCTCTGCTCTCTCAGGGTACTTGCTCTTCTCGAGAGTTTGCCCGTGTCTCTTTAGCGGGAGCTGGGTTCTCGGCGGGCGGACATGGAAGAGAAAGAACGTTAAAGTGTCAGACTTTAAAGTCCAGCGAACTCGTTCGGTTTTTCGGGGGGAGAGAGAGAGAGGTGGGTGCCACGTCAGCGACAGGGCTGGATTCTGAGCCACAAGTTTTTCGTGGCCTTGAGATTTTCATTTCCTAGGCCCACAGCTTTTGATTCTTTGCGGGGAGGTCGCACCAAAAGGTGGTGCACCCACTTTTGTTTCCGATCCGACCCGACATTGCCCATTCGGACACGGAGTTGGCCGAGAAGCAGGATATACGTCGAATGCTTAGGCCACCTAGGATAACACTTCTGAAAATGAATTTCTACTCCAAAAATATTTTTAAAGCAAAAAAATTCATTTGGTCACATAATATCACATTCTACTTTTGAAATTATTTTTAAACCATTTTTAAAAGTTAAAAACGTTACTTTTATTTCAGAAGTAAAAAATCTCTCAACATCAATATTTCTCTCACTTCGGTTGCTTTCATTTCCAATGTCTCTCTCTCCAACCACGCCTCTATCGCTGCTGTCCACTGTCGACCACCGTCGCCCACCGTCGCCTGCTGCCGCCATGACCACCGCCGACCGCCACTCGTTGCCATCGACAGAGTAAAAATAAATAATAATTTTTTTTTTTAAAATTAAATAATATATTAAATAATAATAAAATTATATTTTTAAATAAATTTGAAAAAAAAATAAAAAAAATCAAGTAGAAATCTTTTGGTCGATAATAAAATTTTCGTAGAAGATTTCATCTTAAAATATCCCAAAAGTAGAAATTTTCAACCATTATCAAATGCTGTTCTCTTGTCATAAATCAATTTTTGGAGCAGTAGTAGAAAAATAAACTTATGGAGCAAAAGTAGAAAAATCCAACTGTTATCAACTTTTTCACTAATCATAAATCAATTTCTGAAGCAAAAGTGTTGCCATGCGCGCTTTTGTGATGCCATGCAATGGCCATCCATTTGAGATTCGATGAGCTATAATATATTTTAAATTAACAGATCAAAAATCTTTTCAGTAAGACTAAAAAAATTATCATTGAAATAGAACAACAATAATGCGCTAAACATTTTCTTGTTTTAAAGACAGAACTCAAACTCGACGCGGCGTGACTTAACTTAAAACCGACATGAATCGATGTATTTTCATTTGTTCTTCAGTAAAAAAAAAAAATCACGTTGAAACATTTTCGTAGCGACTTAAGGTGACGTCCATGGTCGTACTGGATCCCCAGGGGTGTATGGGCTCAACTAATGACAACTCAGTTGCAATCTTGTGTTAGGCCAACCGCAAATTCGTGCACATTCAATCTATTTTGAGAATTCAATAGAAAATTTGCTCTCCTTAATATATTTTTGAAATATCTTATACATGTAATAATCACCTCATTATTTATTTATTTTAGATTTATTTCATTTAAACAAATGAAATTTTTTGTTACCTTTGGTTCTCGAGCATGAGAGTTGGCTGTTTATAAGGGTGAGCATAGTTTTAAAGTATGCGGGGTTGCTTCATGATTTAAAAATTGAGGAATCTATTCAGACGAGTGGGTTTCAGTTTTAGCTTGGTGGAACCTGAAACTTAGAAAAAATTTTTGTGTTTTCCTAGTATATATCTTTGCACGATTTTGTGGTATTTCACAGTGTCCAATAATGAAGTGTGTAATAGGAATCACTAGTCTCAACTTCCATTTTCAACGGCATTTATAATTGAACTTTCACCTCTTAATTTTTCTCATATATCTGTGCCTGAGTATGAGTTATGATGAGTGAATTATAGCAGCTATGGTAATCATTAAAAGTAATCGTTCACTGCCATTGTTCAATACAAGTGGAACATAGGTAGACCCTAAAAACCGGCTTAGAATTTGTGAGGCTATAACAAAATAAGTTCCAAGTTCTAAAAAAAATAATGAATATGTTCCAATGGTTGGGTTTTAGGTAAATGGGACCTGGAACTCGTACCAATTTTTTGTGCTTTTCTTGATTTATATCTCCGTATGATTCTGCAGTATACCATGGCATCTAATAATGAATGCTTAATCTTGAATCACTAGTTTGAGTTCCATTTTAATGATATTTATGACTGAAAACTTTTTACTTTATTAATGTTTCACATTATTTGTATCTAACTATAAGTTGTGATGGAATGAATTATAACAGCAAATGATTGTCATTTAAAGGTGATCATTCAATATAATCATTCAATTAAGAATATAGGAGGAACTCAGATAAACCCAAAAATCAACCCTATAACCTATAATAAGGTAGGTTCCAGGTTATAGGTTATGCAATGTATGTTCTAGGTTCTAAAAAATGATAAAACGTGTTCCAACATATAAGTTCTAAATTTTAGGTAGATGAAACCTGGAACCTTGAATAATTGTTTGTGAATTTTCTTGGTATATGTTTTGCATGATCCTACATTATTCCATGGTATCTAATAATGATGTGTGTAATCTGGAAACATAGTTTGCGCTTTCATTTCCAATGATATTTATGACTACATATTTTATTCATGTCTGAATATAAACTGTGATAAGTGAACTGTAGCAGCAAATAGTAATCATTAAAGTTGATTGTTCACTGCAATCGTTCAATTATGAATACAAGTGAAAACTTGGTAGACCCTAAGGTATTAAGGTAGGTTTTAAGTTCCAAAATGCGGAACATATTTTTACTGGTGGTTTCAAGTTTCAGATAGATGAAAAACTTGGAACATATAAAAAGTTTTTGTAATTTTTTCATGGTATATCTCTTCACAATCCTATGGTATTTCATGGCATCTAAATGATGAGTGTGTAATATGGAACAACTAGTCTGAGTTTCCATTTTTCGACGATATTTATGACTGTGAATTTTACTTTGTTAATGTTTCATATTTATTCGTATCTAACTATGAGTTGTCATGAGTTAATTGTAGCAGTAAGTGGTGGTCATTAAAGGTACTCATTCTTGAACAAAAAAAAAAGTAATCATTCACTGTAGTTGTTCAATTAAGAATAAGTGAAATTGGATAGACATTGAAATTAACCTTGAAAACCTATGATAATGTAAGTTCCGTGTTCTAGAATATGCATGATAAGTTTTAGTTTCAAAAGACGAGAAAACTTTTTTGACGAGTTAGTTCCAAATTCCAAATGGAAAATGTATGGACCTTTGAACTGTTCACCCCTAATTGTTTAAGCTTTTAGCATTGTTAATTCGTTTGTTGGTGTTCGTAGAGTAATGCTATGAAGTACAAAATTTGATAATGTCAAATCGGTAAAATCTTGGTGATGTTTTCAAAAATTGAATTTGTCCATCCACAATTTGATTTATCAACACTCGTGAAAGCACAGATAGTGTGTGACCAGAAAAATGACAAATATGGATCGCATATGTGTCGCATAAAATAAACTATTCAAAAAATGAATGATTTAGAAAATGTATTTTTTAAAAATGATCGCTTGTATCGCTGAATATAAGTGGTTCTCTATAATTGAAAGATTTTCATTGACTAATTGTTTTCAACCGGCACAAGCTATAATTTTTAGGAAAATAATTTTCAAATCATTTGTATTTTGCGAAACGAATGGAGCCTAGTTCATGCAATATCTTTTGATTCTTCGAGAAAATTTGGTACAGTCTGAAGCAAATTTTGCATCGCATAACAAGGTGCAAAACTGCCAAAATCTCCAAAATAAAAAACCCACGAGCTTTTACTTGGAAAACAAAAACAACCCTCGACATTTCAAAGCACCACGGATTTCACTAGCCGACAAGAGCACTCGCTGGATTTCTCCCGCAACAGCAACTTCCCCTTTATCAAATTAAAGAAAATTCCCACAATAGTGATGGTTGCTATCGCAAACGATAAATAATTTATTAAATATTTAACTAAAAATAATTACCTACATTTTTTTATGATAATAATTAATGAGCAAAGATATTTAATAATAATTATTGTACATGATTTTTTTTTTGCTAATTAATCATTTCAAGTAATATGAATGATTATTTCAACAATTTATGTCTTAAATAGCATGAGAGCGGTTAATATATTAAAAATTGCAATGCTTCTCTTATGTAGCAATGATCGAGCAGTCTTCGGAACACTCTCAAACAAATTGCCTATAGTGTTCATCTCACGTTGACCTAATGTGTGATGGTGAAATTGAAGCTCTCACATATAGTTAGACCTACATTATGGCTATTTGGTAATTTTAGTTTTAAAATGATTGCTTGTGTCACTTAAAATAATTGACTCACAATGCTTTATTATTGATAAAGATTATATTTTCATTGAAGATGAAAATATTTATTTATTTATTTTTATATTTTATAATTGATACAAATTAGGAATTAGCGGTTCTTGGGTGTCGGTATCCAATTTTGGAAATCGAGACCAAACTGCTAGTTCGATCCAATTCCCGAGCGGTCCAATGGAGTCAAGCATATATTATCAAGGCCATTACCTTCGAAGAAATGACTCTAAAATAGTAGACTCTTTCCCAAAAAAAAAGTGAGATGATAAATTTTCGAGCACAATCTAGTAACACCAATGAAGCACTGACACTCTCTAGGGGTATACGTATCATGTCTAACACTCTTCGAAATGCAATCGACCTATGGTCAGCGCTTAAGTCAAGCTATCGATACACGAATCTAACATCTCGACACCCTATTTTGACACGCACAGGTCAATTTTGAGCATTTTCATAAATTAGGAATCAAAATATAGATTTATTAAAAATATATATACTTAAGTCACATACTCAGTCATCCCAAAATTAATATACTCAGCTAACAAAAAATAAAAGAATTAATCACGATATAACAGAAGAATAAGAAGAAACTCACTATTAATATTATTATCATGTATATATAAAAATATATATTTAATATATAACGTGTCCCAATGTGTCGAAATTCTTTATTTTTTTAGAATGACGTATCGGCATGTTGCTTTGTGTCCCGTATCACATATCGCTGTCAGTGCTACTTACAGTAACACATAACATTCGACATTGATGGGTGGAGTCACGGGCCACAGCTATAGAAGCTATAAAATAAACATGTGGTCCAAATCTTAATCATATGAGACCTCGTAAATACTAAAAAAAAATTGACCAGTTCGATCCAGACGGTCCGATCAGCTCCCGTACAATTGGAACTAGGAACCGGACTGCCACCCTTGGAATAGGGAATCAGACCACCGATCCGGGTAGTTCCCGATCTAATTGGTCAGACTTGCTCACCCCTAATATAAATAATCAATTTCATGAAGATATTTTCGAATTCTTCAAAAAAAAAAATTCAAAACAATCGCAGCCCACTTATATCCTACGGATAAGCATGGCTTATCGCCACGTCAGCACTCCACACATCTCTTTCTCCCTACGTGGGGCCCACCGAAAGGCCCAAAAAGCTGGAAAGAAAAATCTTCCCCAACTCTCCGATCGCTCGACACGGCCCGAATTTACCACCCTGACCTCGACTTTGGACATCCTCCGACGCTTCGACACGTGTCCCACTCGGCTAGATTGGGCAGTGCGTGCGCCACGTGGACGATAAGAAAAAGGCTAGGCCCGACGACTTTAACGCTTTCCCTTTGGGCTTTCGGTGTGAAAAAGTCAACCGACTTTTGTCTTTTTTCCCCCAAAGCTTTAGTTTAACTTTAAGCACTTTGTTAAGTGCGTCCCGGTGTTGGGTAATTAACAAATTCGATTACGACGTGGCGATTGAGATTAAGCTTATCTTATCTCTTGCATTTAAAGGCCTTATAATTAAGGAAAATGTTCGATAGCTATGGATCGAATCGACCATTTCAAATAAGAAGTTTGGAATCTTTCCTTACTTTATGATCTCGACAATCTTATATTGAGCCTCGTAATCATGGGCTTGGAAATTAATTCAACGACTTGGTAAATCGTTAAACTTTTTCGCCTAAGATCTCGTCCAGACCTCGAGATCCTCCATACATATAAGTTAATAGAGGATATTTCCCGCCGTCATGAAACAAAAAGATATGATCGACAATTGTGAGTGCAAAGAGTGACGGCACTGGCACATGAGCCCATTTTCCCTGTATATCAAACGGACAGGCCACGGAGACCCCGACAGCTGCAGGAGAGAAATCTCCCTTCCTTAGTGAGGTAAATCTTAATCAAAACCAAGGATGCAAGGAAGCCTCTAGTTAAGATTAAGGTGAACCTTAGTCTCAATCCTTACTTTATGGCCTCGCCATCTTGGTAACCATAATTATGGGCCACTTCTAATCCTTACTTTATGATCTTGGTAATCAAATATTGGGCCTCACAAAATAGTGAATTCCACCAATTTTCCCAATTAAATCCCGAAATTATGACACGAACTTGTGAAGAGAGTGGAGCCTAGATTTGCGGCCCAAAAGAACGTCTAGGCCTTTCTTGAGCTCATTAAGTGGGCCTCTCTTCATTGAGTGGGTTAAAAAGGGCTAAAGAAATTAACAAAGTTAGCGAATGGGAAAATTTGTTGGCCAAAACTAAATATATAGGGAAAATTAGATGGGAAATCTTTCCACGTGTTTAGATTTTGTGTAGAAACATGCGCCGCGATTGCTTAAAAATTTCCGCTTACTCTTCGGAATCCAAAAGTATGACCATAGTTGGTCAGATATCTAAAGGGAAATTGATACAATCATCGATCGCCATAATTCTCGCCCGAATATGAATTCCTTATTGTAATGATCGAATTCTTAATCGTCGGCTCTGGAGCCGATGGAACACCCGTTGCCGCCGGATGAATCTCGGGGTTGGGCGACCTTATACCGGTTAGCATCCCCTTCCCCCTAAAGTTTTACACTAGAGCAAATGAATAATGTCCTTTGCCCTCAACTTGTTACGTTGGTGCGAGTGCATGAATTATTTCTTACGCGGGTAATTATTGAGCTTAGGGCAAAGTGCATCATTTGCTTATAGGCCTCGATGGTTGACCACATGTCTTTGTAATAAGTGGAGAACGGCTTGAGTTGAGCATTATGACTTTCTTCACGACTTTTAATGATGGTGTTCTCATTCCCTTTTTTTTTTTTGGAGCAAAGCATGGAGTGCCCGTCTTTCCCAAAAGAGTCTTGTTTGCGAGAGTCCCGCGAGCATTGATTAGTATTTTACCTGATTGGGAAAATAACTGAAAAAGACAATGCACCGAATTGCAAAATTTTCTGTGTATGGGTGTTTAGCAGGTGCCTTGAGACATTAGTTAAGTAGATCCATCAAATGGGATGGGTCGGGATCGAAAACGGTCTGATAAGTATTTTTATGCAATGCAAATGATCCGAGCCATATTCCTAAAACGCTTTCATATTTAAGTTCCGTTTGTTTCCCCAAAAAAATGATTTTTAGTAATATATTTTTCGAATTTTTCGGGGTTTGATTCGCGAAAAATAAGCTAGTCAAGGAAAACATTTTCCACCTATGAAAGAATTTATTTAAAAGCGGAGAAAATTTTTTACCTCTTTGAGAAGAGAAAAACATTTTCCCTCATCTTTGGTCCCTCAACTCCTTTACATTCATTTTCTTTTATTAATTTAAAAAATAGTTATGAATTTTTTAAACTTTTTCTTTTCTTTTTTTCTTTTCCTTTTCTTTTTCTGCCGATCGCAGGTCACAGCTGTTCGGCTAATGCCGATGAGGCTCTGCAAGAGCTTGTCGGCCTCTGCCATGGCCGATGACCGGTAGAAACTAGAAGGGAAAAAAAATGAAAAAGAAAAACAGAGATAAATAATAAAAAAAATTTGATTTTTTTAAAAAAAAAAATGAAAAGAAAAGGCAGAAAAAAATTATTGAAAGGAGTGCATGGAGGAAAATCAAATTCAATTTTCCATACCAAACGAGTCTTTTTCATATTTCAGGTAAGTACAGGAAAATATCGTTATTTTTTTGAAAAACAATTTTATGAAAAATATTTTTTAGAATTGTCACATTTTTCGCGAAACAACGGAGCCTTACTGAGGTGAGAATGTAGAGCAAGTGGGGCAAGAGAGAGTGAAAAGAGTGTCATAAAAAGGAGTTGGATTTAAGTAAGTTATAAATCTATTTATGATCCATGCACAGTACCTTTGCGACCCATTTAATAGTCAATTATGTTTAAACTCATTTATTGAATATAACTAGCTAATGTAATGACTCAGCCCTCGTACGTGGATTAAGAAATGGATTTATAACCCATTTGGACAAATCTATCGCTGACAAAACCTTTCTAATATGAACACATGCATTTACACAGAAACCAGAATGGACTTTTGGCCTTACCATCAAAGTGACAATTACATTGCGGTCCCTCGTGATTTTCTTTTCCACACCATACAAAAGTTTGAACATAATGTCTATTTATTGCAGCACATCATCATGAATCAAGAAGGCGTGCAATATGTGCTTTTCCCGGTCGATTTAAGAAAAAGTGGTGTTCTTCATGCAGCCACTTCGTGTTTCTCTTCTGGGCACCAAGTTTTTTTTTTTCATTTATTTATTTTCTAAGAACACAAACGTAGCATCCGATCACATAGAGGTTCATGAAATATCCTACGAGTGCTATGTATCGCTTAAGTTTAGGCCTTTGGCATATGTACGTAACCTTAACTCATGGTAATTTATATACAGTTGGTGATGTTTCAGCAAAGGTTTGACCAACTCAGTCGTGCATCTCTTTTTCCAATGGAAAAAGTGCCCCACCATTTAAGATAGGAGCTAAGAGCATCGGGGTTACATTATTTTACAAGCACAATCACCCCATGGAAATTCATTTATCTATGGTGTAGTAGAACTAATGTTGTGGATTTAAAGAGGGTGCAAGTGTCATCAAATCTTTTGGGATGCTTAATCATGTGTGTTTGCACAACTCATAGAGCCGGCATAATGTCAACGGATCCGTCATTTATGTATCGCGGCGATCAATTTTTACGCGTGTTTTGAGATTAACGACGCTCGAATAAGATATTCTTTTCACCGAAAAATTTAGTATATTAATAAAGTTTGTGTGAAATCCAGCAGCTGCCACTCTAGTACTTAATCCTATATTTTTAGTCATGGCATGGATGATGAGTGCTTCCCATCAACTTTCACAATTTATGGCAAGTCCATGGCAAAGGGACCACCCTTCTGTAGCCATTTTGACTCCACTCTTCGACAGTGTTTTGGCCCCTAAGTCTTGGTCAATACACCCCTTTGAATTAATTGATAGGATGCAAGAAACCCTAATCACAATCCCCACCCCACCATACCATTGACTTAAATTATTGCAGCAGTAACGGTTGCTCTGCTGGCGCACATTAGCATCATTGTTCTTGGATCATCATCCACTTTCATTAGTGTGTTTTTTTAACTTTTTCCCACCATCCTGATCTTTTGAAAATTGGGTTTTTATCATGTTCATCACCACTGGACAGACCCTAGGCATCAAAAGACCACCTCATTAATTGTCACTAGTGTTATGGCTGTTCACATCTGCGGCTCTCGTGATGGAGTTTAAGGCGCAAAAGTGAGAGATTCTGCGAGATTTTATGACCCATTAAGCCTCCAACAAATCTTTGTGTTCCTATCAACTTTTTGGAAAGAGCAGACACGTTGCCCTTTCCCCGCCTTGAATTACAGAACATTCAGACAAAAGATTAAGGACAAGACGGTACATAAAAGCAGTACATACAGGGTCACTAGAAAACATCCACAGAAGCTGCCATACCTAGAGAAATTGAGGCAATGGCTCCTTCCAATGCCTTCCGCATGCTTGTTGCATTGCTAACATTTTCTCTGCTGGTGTCTTCAAACATTGCTGTCCCGATTACAAGTAAAGTTTCGAGTTTATAGTTCCCACCTCTGTCTTACCCTCCTGCTCTGTCTTGCTGTTCACCCGATGACCAAACGTTTTTCCGGGCATTTGCAGGGCCAGGAAGACTGATGCATAGGCCTAGAGTTCATTATCCGATCCCGGTGAAAGCGCACGTGGTAAGATATAGAGTTGGATAGATGTTTTGCTCTTATTCATTGCGCTACAACTTAAGATCTTTAAGGCCAAAAAAGAGCTTTAATTTACTGACCCAGTTCGGTTTTGGTGATCAGATCAAAGAAGGAAGAATTCTGGAAGGTGAACTGGTTAGCAGAAGGATGACTGTGCTGCTCAACGATTATCCAGGGTCAGGGGCTAACAACCGGCACACTCCTAGGGCACAGTCTGGAAGAGTTTGTATTGATTGCTAGTTCTCCTCTGCATCAGGAGTGAGCTTATTAGTCCCCATATTGAGCATAGAGATCAAGTGTCATGTCGTTGTGGACAGCATCAGTTTCCCTGATTTTGATCCTGTATCAGTTTAGCGAATTCTTTTCTACTATGGGCGACCAAAATGTGGTTTAGACTTTAGATTAGAACTGGAATACCAGGTTTATGAGGTAATCCTTGTGTTATTGGAATGAGGCGGATGAAGCTAGTCTTCGGTACGTATCAGGTATGGGGAATGTGACTGATGTCAGCTGAAGGCTCCAATCATTATGTTTCTATAGAAGCCTAGAAAAGTTAACACCAGTGTGTTAATGAGACTTTCTGATCCATCTTCACAGTTCTTTTGTTCCGGAGGTACATTACTATCCAGCAATGGTCATCTTTATACTTGTTGATTGGGGACATAAGTAACAAGTGACGCTTTGCGATCAAGAAATGAATGGCTATTGTTGCTGAAAGACAGATTGAATCCATGAACTAAGCTACCGTGAGCACACGAAACTTCCTGGCTAATATCAGTCGTACTTAGGTTATTGCAACTTAGGGTTTAATCTCCGTTCCTGATCATCTGCTTCACCCTTTCCGTGCATTTGACGTCATGAAAGAAGTAAGTCGCATGGTATTAAGCTTATCCGCTATCTGTTCAATTATCAGTGCTCTTGCTCGTGGCGAGGAATTCGCCTAAAGGAGCAGAAAATCACAGCATCCAAATATACTGCTGAAGCAGTGCTAGTATCATTAAGTATTTTCTTGTTGGAACATCCACGAATTCGATCAATCACAGCTCATGCTTGGTGAGCAGACATATATGTAAGTGAAAAGCATATACTTTTTCGGCTGTATGGACTAATGCCCTTGTACCGCTTCAACTGCTTTCCAGCTATTTTACTCAGCAAACTCAATAGAACATACACCGAAGAGCATAAAATATCGGAAAATCTGTAGTTAGGTATTCAGCCATCAACTTTCTCCAACTCATATTGCATCCAATTTAGATTTTTTTTTAATCTGCAACTTTGCTTAGTAGCTCAATGGTTCCTGCATCCGGACTTTGTTTTGCATGCTCCATTGATTTAAGTATTGAAAGTGGGTTGCAAAGTGAAAGTGGTGGACATCCAACTTCTAAACCTCCATTTCCATTTTTATATCTACCCACTTCCCTCTATTCCTTGCTGGCTCCTTTTAGTGAAGAGGCCCAAGTCAAGGAACCGAAAAAGTTTCGATCTCTCTATTGAATCTCCTCCTTTATTGACAGGAAACATGTCTGTTGTTAAGCAGAGATATTGCATTTACGTTTGTTGAATGAGGACAACTCATCTGGTAAGAGATGTTTCCATTCCAAACTGCATCAAAGGTCGCAGAACATTTTTCAACCCTTTGATCCCACTCAAATATCCGAGTGTCGTCATAAAGTGTCGGAAGAGAAAAAATGGCTGATGAACTTATAAGAACAGCTCGCGTTGTAGAATTATGTTAAATAAATGAAGAAGCCTATACTCATACAGATACTCGTATTCCATCACAATATTCAGCAGTCGCAATGATAGGATTTCGGACAAAGCATTATCCCTGTGGCGAAGGAGCCGCATCAGGTGCAGCAGATGGGGCAGCCAACAAGCCAGATCGCGACATTCCCATCTTTCTAATGATTTCATTGGCTATCAACTCATTGGCACTATCCGTGGGATGGTACTCATCCCAAAATACGTACTTGCTTCTGTCCGTGCACAATTTCGAAAGCGGAATACATGTCAGAGCAGGCCTAATTTTCCCCCAAGAGCAGCAGGGAGAGTCAGAATTGTTGAAGCCTGCACAACATGAAGATCAAATAGAATGAAAACGTGCAGATAAAAGAACTAAGACCTTATGCAGATTCTAGGAAGCCTGATAGTGGTGTGTGCTTATCATGTACCGTATTTGACGGGGTTGCTTATAAGGTCATTGACAACATCATAAGCGTCCCCGAATCTGAAACTTGCATTCGGAAGCTTGCTGGACACATCCTCTAACATTCTGCTCGTAGCTTGATTGAAACTGAGCGCTAGTTTGTTCGTCTTCTCTTGACACCCTCCCGATGTGCTTAGCATCCTCTGGAGGGGAATGCAGCCCATCGGCCCTAGCCCGAACACCATCAACTGCCGCGCACCTAAGCTATGTAGTATCTGTGCACAATTTCTGTAAGTCAAAACTTGAATGAAAATTACAAGAAAAGGAGAAAGTTCCATGTTATCAGCAACAGAATTAGCTGTACCGTGAGTTGTGCTCGGAGAGTATCAGTTAGATACTTGACAAAACCGTCAGCGTCATATGTCCACGAGTCGCTGTAAACGGGCATCAAGTAATTGTTGATGAAGTCGTTGCTTCCTAGAGCAACCACATAGAGGGATTTCTGAAAGAAATTCTCTGTTTCCTCGTCGCCTATCTTTTCTCTGATCAGCTCTTTGGTTCCTTGGAACAGCTCGATTTGCTTGTAAAGAGAAAACCTTTGAATCTTTGAAGAATGCAACCGCATTTCAGGACGAGGACTTAGGCAATACCTTCAAGAAAGAGATTGGAATGAAGATATCGAATATTCGCTACTTACGAAGTAACTCCCGGTCTCATTCAAGATTCCTCCACCTCCAGAGGCATAATTGACTCCATTTTGCATTATCATGTCCTCAGTTAGGGACGGGTCGAGGAATGCGGGAGGCCTGGGAAGACCCATCTTATCACCTGCATCAATAACCATGATCCTGGAAATTTTCAGGAGGAGAAAGCGCAAAGTACGTACTTCTAGGAGTCTCCTGTATGAAAAATCTTACCAATTATATCAGCGACGGTGCGCCCGTTGCAGAACCTCCCGTTGGGCAACCCGTCGCCAAAATCGATGCCGTACCACGGGTTGTTCGCCTTGGCAAGCCCCCTGGAGAGGTAGGCATTGTTACCGACATCGGAGAGGGAGTCGCCGAATATGAACTGCACAGTCTCGCCCTGGCATCCACCTACAGCGATCCCCAGAACCGTCACGGCCAGTAATGTCAATCTGAACACGGATTTCATGGTTGGAAACTCCACTTCCGGCCCTCCAACTTAACTGAAAGTGAAGACCTTTTTGGTGCTCTTCTTGAAAGAACGGGAATTGCAGAGACAATTATAGAAAGACAGTTAAAAAGAGTCCTGAGAGATGATGAGTTGGAAAAGTCATAGTAGATTAGTCAGATCAACCAACCGTTAGCGGCTGAAACCTACTGCAACTGCTTTGAGCTATTTCGGTTGCAACTGGGCCTCAACCTCAGGGACCCAGAAAGATTATTATCCTAGGATTTGGTTGACCAGGAATGGAAGCAAGGATCCCTATTTGACTAGGTTTTGAAATTCTTTATTTGCAATGGAGGCAGTACCAGTTTCAAATTTGGGCACGTTCTGTTTCCATCTTGTTGAGCAACTGTGCACAACCTTCGGGAAATTTCATCCCTAGGTTGATACCATTTGGATGGATAGATTTGGTTTATGGTGACTGCTAGACTTTGATGTGATTTGAAAAATTGGGTTCCATTTTGTGAGATTTTATAGGACCAATGCCAACTATTCCAAAAACTTAAGCTGTTGGATGAAGTCGGGGTTTAATATTTAATTAACCTAACACTCGTTGTTGGATGAAGTGGGGTTTAATATTTAATTAATCTAACACTCCCCGGTGCGCATGAGAACCATTCTGTTCCAGAAATAATTTCTGGAACAAAAATTGATTTTTCTATTTCTACCAGAAACAAAAAAATTATTTCTAATTTTGGGCCAAAATCTATTTCTGGAATAGATTTTTATTCCAGAAATAGAAAAACAGATTTGCGTTGCCAAACGAGTTTCTGTTCCAAACCTATTTCTGGAATAGGTTTGGAATAGAAATAGAAAAATAGAAACGTTGTCATGCGCAGTCTAGTTTTTTTGTCTAGTACTAAACGTAGAAATTATCATTGGGGGAGACAAATAGGGGCCTGGAAGGATTTGAACTCAGAACCTCCTGCTCTGATACCATGTGAGATTTTGTTGGACCATTATCAACTGTTTCAAAAGCTTAAACTATTAGATGAAGTCGTGGTTTAATATTTAATTAATCTGACACATTCCTATGTCAATAGCCAAAACGAGCCGGATATTAATTCTTTTTGAGCGATTTTTCGAATGTTTGCATTGAAAAGTAACATGACTTTAAGGGCGCGCATGACAACCATTCTGTTCCAAAAAATTTCTGGAACATAAATAAATTTTTCTATTTCTGCCAAAAACAAAAAATTTTTGTTTCTGATTTTGGGCCAAAATCTGTTTCTGGAACAGATTTTTGTTTCAAAAATAGAAAAATAGATTTGCGTTACCAAACGAGTTAAATAGGTTTGGAACAGAAACAGAGAAATAGAAACGTTGTCATGCGCGCCCTAAGCAACTAAATTGAACTGCCGTGATTGATATACAATGATAAAGGTTTGTCCTGTCGATTTTTTTAACCAAAAAAGTAAGCTGAAGAACAAAATCGACTTACAAAAATTTGCGAATACGATTGAGGTTGTTGAGCTCTTCTTTGCTCTGAGAGAGCGTGACACATAGTTAATACGACGACTTCCATTTTAGTGGATTAGAATCCTCGGCAACATCCAATGAATTTCGTTGCTTCACTTGACTAGAAAAGTTAATTTTGCGATGTGCTACGATACTTATATATTAAAGGGATAAGTGCACTGAAAGTTTTAAAATTTATTGTGTAATTGACTTCTAAAATTTCAAACTGTGCAATTAAGTCCTAAAACTTTTTAAAAAATGTAATCAAGTCCTAAATTTGTCACAAAAGTGAAATTGAATCTTAAAATTTTCGAAAAATGCAATCAATGAAATGACTTGATTTTACTGATTTGACAAGTCTTAATCTTTTATTGCAATTTTCAAAAGTTTTAAGACTCAATTATAATTTTGATTTAATTGGATTTTTTAAAAATTTTATAGCTTAATTATATTTTCATGTTAAGTTTTAGAATTTCTAACGTACTTGTCATGTATTAAACTACCACGACATATCATAACGTAATGCGAACTAGGAGTGTGTACCCAGATCGGGTTTACTCGAAATCCGAATTGAATCACCCGAAATATAGGCTCGAGAAACGATTCCCATTCAAATCGGTCTGGGAACCCGTTTTAAATTTTTGAAATCGGTTGGAACCGAACCGATCCTTGGTTTCAAGTACCTAGGAATCAGACCGGTTCTTAGTTTCAAGTATCTAGGAATAGATCGATTTTCAAATCAATTTTAGCAATTATTAAAAAAAATCTTAATCTCTCTTGCCTTACCTCCTCTATTTTTGGTAGATTGTAATTTCTATGGCTTATATTAAGGATTATTGCTTTTGGTGGATAATAAGTTTTATTGTTCATCTTTTACTTTAAATCATTTCATTATTACTCATATTATTTTGTTGAAAAAAAAAGAAAAAATAGATTCTCTAAAATAGATTCTCGAGTAGATCCTGAAATCAGATAAAAAAATATGGTAGGTTCCAAATTATATGATAGATTTCGGTTTTCAAAAATTTAAAATCGATTATAACATAGTTAATTCAAGATCTAGGTTCGGAGGCTACCCAACCAACCAAGGATCAAAGATTCCTACTTGACCATAGCTAAAGATCTTGCAAAGTCCGGAAAGATCGATCCCTATTGGCTGCATGAAGGGTACTTCGCTGACCCCACACAACATACGGTTAAAAAGATGCGTTACGTGGCACAACATGAGCCACTCACTCTCAGTACTTGATCCCATATGACCCCTTACCCATGTGCAAAATCCTCTCACGTTATCCACATCACAGATCTCCACCCTCCATCTCCCCAATCTAACGGTCAATACCCCCCTCATATCCCAACCACATCCACCAAAAATTTCACAAAAACCCCCGAAAATAAGAATATTATAATTCCAAACTTTAAACCCCCAAAAATTACAAAGTTCCACTCAACCATCACTTGACTTCCACTCTCTCACTCCCCCTTCTCCACCGCCACATCCAGCGGAAAATGGCCGCGACCTCCTCAATCTCCCTCAAGACCTTCACCGGGCTCCGCCAGAACACGGCGGAGAAGACCCGCTTCGCCGCCACCAGGACCCACCGCCCAGCCACTCAGAAATTCCAGGTCCTCGCCGCCAAGACCAGCCCCAAGCTCACCAACCGCAACCTCCGCGTCGCCGTCATCGGCGGAGGCCCGGCCGGCGGCTCCGCCGCGGAGGCCCTCGTCAAGGGCGGCGTCGAGACGTTCCTCATTGAGCGGAAGCTCGACAACTGCAAGCCCTGCGGCGGCGCGATCCCACTCTGCATGGTGGGTGAGTTCGACCTCCCGCTCGACATCATCGACCGGAGGGTCACCAAGATGAAGATGATCTCGCCGTCTAACGTCGCCGTCGACATCGGCCAGACCCTGAAGCCGCACGAGTACATCGGGATGGTGAGGAGGGAGGTCCTGGACGCGTACCTGAGGGAGCGAGCGGCCGAGAACGGCGCGACGGTGATAAATGGGCTGTTCTTGAAAATGGACATTCCTCAGGACAAGAACGCGCCGTACCGTTTGCATTTTACGGAGTACGATGGCAAGAAAGGTGGGGTTGGGGAGAAGAGGACCCTGGAGGTGGACGCTGTGATAGGGGCTGATGGGGCCAATTCGAGGGTGGCCAAGTCCATCGGTGCTGGCGATTATGACTACGCCATTGCTTTTCAGGTATGATTTGGTGGTGTTGGTTCATGTAAAGCTTGAAACTTTGAGCTCGAATTTGGCCATTTCCAATTTGAGGTGCTTTGTGTTTGGATTCATCGTTCGTAGGACTCAATCATGGTAAATTCGTGATGATTAAGAATGCTTTTTGGTTTTGTCTGTTCTATCGTGCTGATAGATGCTGCATGAGTTTTAGAACAAACGTTGGAGTTTGCTGATTGAAGTTCGCTAGACTTGATCATTTTATCTCTAGGTTGAAGCAGAATTTATTTTCAAGCACAATTAGAAAGAAACAGGTTTAAATTTCCCGCGATAAGTAAGCTTGAAAACTATTCTGCTGGTTACAATGTTCGAGTTGGGAATTGCGTAAAAGGATAAAGATTGCATATTCTTCTTCAGCTAATTGATCTTTCCGCCAAAACGTGTGTTTATCTTTTAATGACTTATCCCGGAGTTACGAATGATGGGTTCCTGTTGCTTAGAAACAGCTCAAATGGCTGTGTGTTTCTTCATTATGGATAGGTTGTGGACTTGCCGCAAGTTCTTTGTAGACCAAAGTATAGTTTCTCATGAATTATGGTGATGACTGGCTCCTGCATGTTCAAATTCTCTGTTTTATGCCAGGAAAGAATCAAAATCCCCGACGATAAGATGGTGTACTATGAAAACCTAGCCGAGATGTATGTCGGTGATGATGTCTCACCTGACTTCTATGGCTGGGTTTTCCCCAAATGCGACCACGTGGCTGTCGGCACCGGCACAGTGACACACAAAGGGGATATCAAGAAATTCCAGCTAGCCACAAGGAACAGAGCCAAAGACAAGATCATGGGCGGAAAGATCATCCGAGTAGAGGCACACCCTATTCCCGAGCACCCCCGACCAAGAGGTTGTCCGGAAGAGTGGCCCTAGTGGGTGATGCTGCTGGGTATGTCACGAAATGCTCAGGCGAAGGTATTTATTTCGCAGCGAAGAGTGGCAGAATGTGTGCGGAAGCCATCGTCCAGGGCTCTGAGCAGGGGAAGAGAATGGTGGAGGAGAGTGACTTGAGGAAGTACTTGGAGAAGTGGGATAAAACGTACTGGCCTACCTACAAGGTGTTGGACGTGTTGCAGAAGTTGTTTTACAGGTCAAACCCTGCGAGGGAAGCATTCGTGGAGATGTGCGCCGACGAGTATGTGCAGAAGATGACTTTCGATAGCTACTTGTATAAAACTGTGGTACCCGGGAATCCATTGGACGATTTGAAGCTGGCTGTGAACACCATCGGGAGCTTGGTGAGGGCCAATGCCCTAAGGAAAGAGATGCAGAAATTATAAGCATGTGAAGAAGTGGAGCGTTCTTGGTACATCATCCGGACATTTCGACTCGTTCATAGTTCATTTTCCCGCTTCGACGACAACAAATCAAAGATGGCTCTGTATCTGATTCAGGGACATTCATTTTCGATTTTGAAGTTAGTATTTCTTTGCAGTATATACCATTATCGAGTAAAAATGGGTTGTTTTTGGCAATGCGACATACTGTTCCTATCAGTATCTGTAAATTTCCTGCGGTTTCATCAGATGTGACGGATAAAGTTCACTCCTTGGACTCAGCGATGCTTTCATCATTTAAACTCTTGCAACCTTAGAAATGTTTTGCAGCCACAAGACATGGCGATTGTTAAATTTGTTCAACCTGAGCCCATCATTGCAAACGCCTTTTCTTGTGCAGTGCCAGATTGTGTCGTGTGAATTTTTTTTTGCACCAAATCGTGATTTTTACCGGTGGACTGTGCTAAGAAGACCCTTCAAATGGACAACATTGCACTCCTCACGGAATGATCTCATGAAATTGCATCTGTCTGGAATCGAACTCGCGACGTGGACGAGTTCTAACCGCGTAGCTGATTCAATTAGTCATGCAAATCGCAGTGACTATTTCCCGGAATTTTTACTTTTTGTCGTCGTATATCCATCTCGAAATTAACAAGAAACTCAAAAAATAGGAATTACTTCTTCTTTTTTCATTCGAAGAAAGGGAAAACAGGTTCTTGTCTCAAGCTTCAGCTATGAATTTAGTGCTGTAGTAACGACAGAACTGAACGCAAAGGCAAAATATCAGCAGCATCATCAACATGCCACGCACCGTAACAATGGCATACAAAAAAAGAACGGCCAGGATTTGCTGGAGCATCTCCCCCCCCCAAAAAAAAAAAAAGGCTGGGCGATTGTTTTTGTCAGCACAGCAGCGAGATGTACTCGTCACCCAAAGAAAAGCAAAATGGTCCAACTGATATTCTTCCTACTTCTTGGCGGAGTAGACACTGCATATATATATTAGATAGCCATTCAAGATTGCGCCAGGTTTTGTGGGAAGAAGAGGTGTGATTTGCTCGAAGCTCGCGAGGCCGAGTTATATTCCCAGTCACAAAGAACAGAACCCCAGAGAAAAAAGCTTAGGTGGATCTTGAATTCGCTATCGTTCTGGAATTTCTTGTTCCCCTGCTTTAATTCCTCGTCTTGATTTGTGGGTAAGCTGTCGTTTGTCATTCTTTGCGCGCTGCCTCTCTTGCAACGGTGGTCGTTCTTGGTCTCTTCTGGATTGCAAGACTTGTGTTTGTGCTGGTGCTATTTGTGATGGTGGGAATTGCTCAGTCAAATTGCTAATTATCTTTTGTTGGAATCTCGTTTATGTCAATGTGGGCAGAATTGTTTTGCGCGCAAATCTGAGGGTTTCTCTGAGCTGGGGTATGAATTTCCTATTGGCTTTTTGGAAAACAAAAAATGAGCAATGTTGATGTAGTTCTTGAAATGAAAACTCGTTGAGTGTTTTTACCGGTTCTAAGAAAGATGAATCTTCTTCGTAGAGTGAAAGGCTTGTTATTAGACTGCAAGATGAGCAGGCTTATGCTCTGATGACGTTATAGTTTTTGTCTGGAAAATCACGTGCTCATTCATGCGTTTGAAGATGAAAGATTCGTCCATTACGGAATAGCCACTTTCTCTTGCTGTAAAGATCATGCTAATGAAGGATATTGCCGTCTTGCTTTCATTGGACGACTACAACTGTGCTGCTTTATGTTTCTCAACTGGCTGGAGATTCTGGGTTTCAGTTTGTTTTGGCTTACATTGATGACCAGCCATTTCTTCTCACATTATGTCTTCTGTTAGTTGCGCAAAAGGAACATTTTTCTGCTTTCAACTTTTAGTCTGCTTAAGATTCTGTCTTATTCATGGTGTTCCATGTGTATCCTTTTTTGATGATTTTTGTGGCTATTAGACATGGCATCAACATTGGCGGCTACCTTGTCAATTGGATCAGCTCTTTCCTTTGGCCACAAATCTGGTTCCCTTGCTCAACCAAAGCCCTTTGGTCTGAGACTCACATCCCATGCATCTCTTGCAAGTTTCAGTGGCCTCAGGGCCACCACCACTTCAGTGAGCTGTGAAGCCGAGTCATCTTTCTTAGGCAAGGAAAGTGGTGTGGCCCTTCAACGCTCAGTTGCACGTAAAGCACAAAAACAAAGCCAGAGGTTGCAGTATCATCTGCAGCCACAGGCGTCTTTCAAAGTGGCAATTCTTGGGGCAGCTGGAGGAATAGGGCAACCATTATCGCTTCTTATCAAGATGTCCCCTTTGGTCTCAGCACTTCATCTGTACGATATTGCCAATGTCAAGGGAGTTGCTGCTGATTTAAGTCACTGTAATACTCCCTCGCAAGTTCTGGACTTCACAGGGGCTTCCGAGTTACCAAATTCCTTGAAGGGTGTGAATGTTGTAGTCATACCTGCTGGAGTACCAAGAAAACCGGGTATGACCCGTGATGACCTCTTCAACATCAATGCGAATATAGTTAAGAGCATGGTCGAGGCCGTAGCAGATAATTGCCCTGATGCCTTCATCCACATGATCAGCAACCCCGTTAACTCCACTGTTCCGATTGCAGCCGAGCTTCTGAAGCAGAAGGGTGTCTATGACCCAAAGAAGCTTTTTGGCATCACCACGCTGGATGTTGTGAGGGCAAACACCTTTGTTGCTCAGAAAAAAAACCTAAAGCTCATTGATGTGGATGCGCCAGTTGTAGGGGGACATGCTGGAATTACGATTCTGCCCCTGCTTTCAAAGACTAGACCTTCTGTTAGTTTTACGGATGAAGAAGTGGAAGAGCTAACGGTAAGGATCCAAAATGCTGGGACGGAAGTGGTAGAGGCAAAGGCAGGTGCCGGATCCGCTACTCTGTCAATGGCATATGCGGCTGCTCGATTTGTCGAGTCATCTCTTCGTGCTTTGGATGGAGATGGTGATGTGTACGAGTGTTCTTTTGTTCAGTCAGATTTGACCGAGCTTCCGTTTTTCGCATCTAGGGTGAAGCTTGGAAGGAAAGGGATTGAAGCACTGATTCCATCTGACCTCCAAGGTTTGACTGAGTATGAGCAGAAGGCCCTGGACACGCTGAAGCCTGAATTGAAGGCCAGCATTGACAAGGGTATTGCATTCGCACAGAAGCAAGCAGTTGCTACCTAAGTTCTATCAGCAAAAGGCAAATGAAGCTCGAAGTCTTAATATACGTTGAGCAGAGAAATCAGGGCTGTCAATTTTGTTAGTAGGCTTTCCCTTGATCATTTTGAACTAGAAAGTTTCAAGAACTTTTACTGATGATTAGGAGCTTTTACGACTGGTTATGCTGGTGTTGCAGATGCAGCGGCTGTAGTGTTTCTAGTATGACATTGTAACACTTTCTCTAACTGACCAATGATACCACCCCACGTTTGAAGGAATTAATCCCGTCGAAATGCGTACTTTTGATATTTGATATGTTTTTTGCTCTTTCGAGTTCATGTTATTTGGTTGTACCTTTCTGTGTTCTTTTGGACCAGATGGGATGGTTATTTTCTTGTTGATTTTGTCAAATATCTTTGGATGATTAAAGAGGTGTTATTGCACTCTAATTACTCGTGATGCTGAAGATTTCGTCTTATTGTCTCTTATTGATTTTGCGGTCTTATCCCTGTAAGTTTTTCCCTCTGTATGCCTTCTTGAAGTGCTCAGAAATGGCACTGGAGTGGGATGCTGCATAAAGAGCAAGCAAGCTCTCAATCCAAGCTTCAAATGGTTGTTTAGGCTAATATGGACTATGGGGATGCTTCTCCAAAAGTCAAAAACTAGTGAAAACACACAGTTCGAGAGTCGAAGTTAATCAGATCCAGTTACTTTTAAGTATTCCCTTGAAATACATGCTAAAATTGTGCATCGACAGTCTTCTGCATAGAAAGGTTGCTGTAGATGAAGACATTTTGTACTGAGGCTGTGTGCCCTTGCGGGTTCTGCGACCTTAAAACAAATCTAAGATCACTCAAAGTAAAACGAGACGTG
Source organism: Psidium friedrichsthalianum (assembly GCA_019149425.1). Classification (NCBI taxonomy): domain Eukaryota; kingdom Viridiplantae; phylum Streptophyta; class Magnoliopsida; order Myrtales; family Myrtaceae; genus Psidium; species Psidium friedrichsthalianum. The sequence goes on along the minus strand of JAGVVM010005477.1, from coordinate 3,098 downwards.
AGCTTGTCAACGCAACCTTATTGAGATCCGAGCACGCGGTGAGCAGTTTGACAACCTTTCAATTGCTGGTGCAAGGTGCTTGTTGCGCCACCAATTTGCTTTGTTGGGGTCACGTTGATGAAACCAGTATAGTCCTGATAGTATCCTCATAGGCTAATAGCCCCAAAAACGGTTCTCCGATCTTCCTACCACCACATTTTGGAACAACAAATTTCGGCAAAACTTTGTCACGTTCTTTCTGCTGGAGATGTTAGGTAAGATCCTGTCTGCATTGATTTTCCCCCCTTCGAAGTGCATCTCAAAAGAATTTTCAGGTGTTTCGAGGAATCCCTTCTGCAGAGTTGCTGGAGTTCGCCATTGCAGACGAAGAAACCATGAAGAGGGGGAGCTGTTCGGGCATCTCAAGCTCTAAGACCACTCATCAAATAATACAATGGTCCTAGACAATCTTATTACCAATCCCGAACTTCTCTCCCAAGATAAATTCACTGGTGTTCTAGCCAACTTTGTGTACGCCATGTGAATGATCCAAATCTAGCCAAATGCTAATTTGCTCTCGAGTACTTATCCTGGAGGACATTTGTTTCTGACCTTAAGTGTTCTTCCCTACCAATAGTCATTGCAGGAGCAATGTCCTCCTTGAAAGTGATGAAGCCTAGAACGATCCCTGATTATTACCATCCTGTCATAAACACTTGAAAGGACCTTGGCAAAGTTGTGGCAATCCACACAGATCCTGAGATTGTTAGCTAATCGAATGGTTGTGCCAGGTGGAGTTACAAGGACGCTGAAAGCAATAGCTAATTTCTCACTGTGATTAGAAAGCCTATAACCCTTCTCTTCGGAGCTTAGATTATGCAGCTCAGATGATATTTCAGGGACATAGCCAGCAATCTTCAGCTGACTCCCAATCTCATCTAACATAGTATAAATTTCATTTTGCCGTGGGTGCGACACATCATCCACAGTGAATTCATGCACAACTCCATTCATCGTGACTGTTGTACATCCGGGGGTTGTCTGAATGCCGTTCTCTTTCATGAACTTTCTCACTTCTGTCACCTTTTCCCAGTCACCAACAGAAGAATAAATGTTCAGTAATAGAACATAATCCCCTGCTTCTTGAGCCTTGAGTTCAGTTAAATGCCGTACTACACGTTCTCCAAGGGAGACGTGGCGATGAATCCTGCAAGCCCCGAGTAAGGTCCTCCATATCGTTGAATCAGGCTTGCTCGACATTGACATATTAGTTCATAGGCCTGATCAAGCAAGCCAGCTCGACCCAATAAATCAACCATACATCCATAGTGGTGGACATTCGGCATTCTCTTGAAATCTTTGCTCATTCCTCAAAGAACAACATTCCTTCCTCAACCAATCCACTATGACTGCAAGCTGAAGAAACTCCAGTGAACGTTTGATCATCAGGAACAACATTCGCTCTCAGCATTGCAAGATATGCTTCAATTGCTTCTCTTCCCTTCCTATTCATGGCTAAACCAGAAATCAAAGCACTCCAAGAAACCACATTCTTAACTCGCATTCCCTTGAAAACCATGAAAGCCTTATCCATGGATCCACACCTTGAATACATTGTTATTAGAGAGTTACAAAGCTTGACAGCATCACCATAGCCTCTTTCTTGAATATACTCGTGGACCTTTCTGCCGAATTCAGCGCATTTAAGCTAGTGCAAGCCTGAAGGACATGCAAGCAAGTAACATCATCCGGTTGGCATCCGCACTCTCCACCAATCATAGCATCAAACACCGCTAACACATCACGTGTTCGGAAATTGCGTAAGTAACATGAAATCAACACGTTCCAAGCAACGGTGTCCTCTCAGGCATTTCGTCAAATACCGCACAGGCTTGCTCGCTCTTATAGCAAATCGAGTAGAAATCCATCAAAGCAGTGAGTAAAAGGCTGTCGGACTGATGACCGTCTCTCACAATCCTTCCGTGAATCTGCAAGCCACCCGTCAAAGACGCCATCTTGGTACACGATTTAATACAAAAAGAAGAGGTCAACGGATTAGTCCTCTCACCGAGCCGCCTCATCTCTCTGTACAAGTAAAGCCCTTCCTCGGGCGAATCACTCCGGGAATAAGCTCGAATCATGGTGTTGAACTCGGCCAGCGACGGTTCTTGATCTGAGAGAAGAAACGGCGGGCGTACGAGACGCGACCGAACGGCGAGAACGAGACGCGGGACAAGAAGCGGACGGAAATGGTGGGTCTCCGAGGGAGCTAGTACGGAGGATGTGGGCGTGGATTTGAAGCAAATGGGACTCATGGGCACACGACTTGATCAGAGATATCAATTGCTCGCTCACGCCTTGAGAGCAAGAAATGGGATTCGCTGGGCGCATGTGTTCAGCATTGAGTACTGTTGATAATACTGTAGCCAGTGAAGAAGAAGAAGAAGAAGAGGAGGAGGAGGAGGAGGAAAGAGTGAGAGAGCGATGGGAATTGAGGGATGCGAGAAGTGATCGTCGCGTGACGCTGGAGGGCGTGATCAGCTTCATGATCTCGTCTTCTTCGTGGGGTTCACGTACCGCCGGCGATCCCCCGATGTTGGCTAGTTTAAACCCCCGACGAAACCAGAGACTGATCGGGTTCGAATTGAAGACGATCGATGCTCGACAAGGCGTTCTTTGTCCATTTTTAGGACCAGAACGATGAAGTTCGCAGGACAGGTTCCTGCGAAAACATCCACCGACTCGCTACAACGGCGCCAACTCGGGATGCTCGCGAAAAGAAGAGGCGTGTTCGTTCGTAGTCTTAAAATTTATTATTAAAACTTATGAAAAATATATATAATTAAATCATAAATTTTATCAAATTAGTGTAATAAAATTCTTCTGTAATTCCATCTAATTGAGTTTAATAGAAAACGCTAATATGATTTTTTTTTTCATTTTTTGTAGCACATTTGGCTGAGATGGCTCCACGTAAAAAAAAAATTGATAACTAAAAACAAGAAAACAGGAAAAACAACTGGTGAGGGCTTCACTTCTTCTTTTTTTTTTTTTACTGTTCATCATCTTCGTTCTCATTGATTCATCCTTTTCATGTTCTTCTTTCTCTATTTGGTTTT
>JAGVVM010005476.1:0-29303 GCA_019149425.1 Psidium friedrichsthalianum | reverse complement strand
CCCCCTCCCTCCCCCCGTTCTCCTCCCCCCTCTCCTCTCTACCCCCCTCCCCCCGCTCCCCCTCCCTCCGTCTCTTCCCCTGTCCTCTCTCCTCCCTCCCCCCCTCTCCCCCCTCTTTATCTCTCTCCCTCCCCTCGCTTGGCCTCTGCCCGCCCTCTCCTCTCTCCTCTCGTCGGTGCCTCCTTTTTTCCCTCCCTTCCTCTTCCTCCTTCTCTTTCCTCCGCTTGATTCCTTACCGACTTTAATCTCCTCTACTTTGCGGCCCTCCACACTTCCTCGCCCTCTTCTTCCTCCGTCCATGACCGAGTTCGAAACGAGACATACCATAAACACACAGCTAACGATGCGCGACGCCACAAGACACGGGACCGGCCCCCTCCAGACATCGCTCCTCCCCGCCGGTAGCTCGAGACTGCGCATAAGACGATGATTCTTTCTGCTCTTCTCTGGCCATAGATTATACGAAAAGAGCAATGTTTTGTGCACTGGTTCTCTGGGCGGTTCCGGTGCGATCTTCTGAGTCCTTTGCCCAGAGTAAAAACACACCGAGGACTGATAATTCCAAACGTCTGACTTCACGCAAACCACTACAAACTTGCACTTAAGTCCGAAGAGAGCGAGAGAGAGTAGAGATGTTGAAAAGTTGCAGAACTCGAGAGGAGAGAGGTGGGCACGAGAGGAAGAGAGAGTGGTGAGGCTATTTATAGCAAACGACGGCTCATGACGCCGTTTTGAAGCTTCGGCCCACTACCCTCGCACATTCAAAAGAGACCGAAGACACAAAAACGCCAAAATGAGTCTTAAAAGACCACCCAAGGTCAATGCTATGTTTGTTTAACATGTTTTCGGGGAAGGGAAAAACGTATCAGAAAAAGAAGTTAATACCCCAAAAAAAGAATCAAAAAACTAATTTGAAAGAGGAAAGAAACACGTCGGCGAATCATCCGCACAGCCACCATTCTAATTTGTGTTCCCATCATCAATCTCCTTTATCCAAAACTCCCGCTTTTCATCACTCCGATATTTTCTTTTCGCTTTTAATTTAAAATTTATTCGACCATTTAACGGTGAGGTGGTTTGGTAAACTTGATTTCGAAAGTCTTTTAAAAGATCATCATTACATGCTCCGCCCGGCTTCATTGGTGGAACTAATCCTGTTCATAAATACTTTGTTTGCATGGTCTTAGTGGCAATGATGTGAAATCTTGGTGTAGCTTGGGGTGTAATTTCTCAACATGTGCCCTCCAGTTAAAAGCACATTAAAAAGTGGTTTTTTTTTTGGGCCTAATTAAGTTAGTAAGTGGACAAGGATGACTTTAGCTATGCTATATAGTTAACACAAGAGCACACCTAGATTGGTGGATTAAATTTTATTTTCCGGATGAATTGATATTTGCTAGCTCAATTGACTGGTCACTAAAAAGACGATCGATTCTATAGATTTTTCGTAGATTCACTATAGTTGGGGACGTAATACATACATATTGCGCGAACGAAAAATATGAAAACAGTCTTAAAATATGAGTGTAATTATGTTAATTCAATTCTAATCTTTTGTTTTGTGTTGCCACCATTCTAATTTGTGTCTTCCCCTCATCATTCTTCCTTAATCAAAACTCCCCGTTTTCATCACTCCGATTTTTGGCTTTTTTTTTTAATAAACAAAAATAAATAAAATTTATGCGACCATTTAACAGGTTGTTTGGTAAACTTTGATTTGAAGTCTTTTAAAAGATCATCATGATGTCTTGCCCGCTTATTTGTGGAATTAATTATTGCTCATAATCACTTTGCCGGCTCAACATGTGCCCTCCATGTTAAAAGCGCAGAAAAAGTTGACCGTATTTAAGTTAGTAAGCCGGCCAATGATCAGTTTAGCGTACGCTATGGCTAACCAAGAGCACACCTAGATCGTGACCAAGTATAATCCCTTGCTCTCCATGTCGTCTTAAATATTTATTGTCCCTGGATGAGTTATTCGCTAGCAACTCGGACTGGTCTTAAAAAGATGATCAATTCTAAATGTATTGTAATTTCTCAACAAATCCGATGAGTTTTTTTTTTTTTTTGATAACCGGGGTGTCCCGCCGTGTCGGCGAGCTTACGCTCAAACCGACGGCGGACCGACTAACCCCAGGGAGGCACCGCAGGACCCCACCACGGAGCTCCGGGTAAGACACCTGGCACCCAGGATCGTGCTTTCCACGTGAGCCTATTCGCTCGAGTCGAGACTCGAACTTTCGACTTGCAGCCGTGTAATCACCCAATCACTGGGCCCACCAAGCCGGTGGGTAACATGTCCCGGATGAGTTGATTACTAAAACATTCATAACTCTATTATAATTATGCTAATTCGGTCATAAACCTTTTTTTGCCAATTAAATCCTCAACTTTTTATATTATGCCAATTAGTCCACTTGGTTGTCGACGCTGATGTGGCAAATTTTTAGTAATATTTTAATTTATTTCGAATTAATTAATTTTATTTTATTTTGTTTCTTTCTTCTTTCCTCATTGTTAATGTATTTGGTTACCGTGAATTTCCAATTTAGAAAGTGAAAGTCATATGTTCAAATCCCACTAAATAGATTCAAATTGTCTGCGTCAAAACCACTTGTAGTGCGAAACCAAAGACCTGGATTTATCCGGTTAATGTGACTCACAAAATTCACGGGCCTTCAGGTTGCCCTATATATTGCTGGATTATAATAGAAAATGTTTTTTACCGGTGTCTTTTACTTTGATTGCTCAACAAATAAGCGTTACTAGGCCTAAATCTAGTAGTCAATTGTCTATATATATGTGGATTTTTAATTTCTACAATGGCTATATAAAAAAAATTTTGTGAAAATTATCAAAAAAGTTATAAATTTATTGCAATTATGCCAAATTAATCCTAAAACTTTTCTCTTTTGTCAATTAATTCCTAAACCTTTTACATTTGTACCAATTGAGTCCATCTGCAAACTTTGATCAGCGATGCCAGCATGACAACTGCTGGTGCTGATGTGGCAATTTAAATGACATTTAATACTTTTTGCTTTTTTTTATTTGTTGTTTCCTTACATTTTTTCCCTTCTCCTTCTAGCAATCGACCGAGGAAGAAAGAGAATAAAAAAAGAAAAAATATTCGAGAAAATAATAAATCTTATTAAAAATTATTCACCTCAAAGTTGGCATTCACGTTAACATCGGTCAGCTAAAGTTGGTCGAATAGACTGAATGGTACAAACACAAAAGTTAAGGGCTCAGTGGCTAAAAAAGAAAAGGTTCATGACTAATTGGTGCAATTATAATAGATTTAATAGGATAAATTTCTTTCACGGTGGCAAGTGTAAAAAATATTTTGCACTGGCTTTATTGCTAATAGTAGCCCTACGTTTACTTTCTCTATACTAAAGATACTTCTTTTCCCACGTAATATTAAACTATATAACATTTCGATGCTAATATTTTTTCTTTTATTTCCTTATTATTATTTGGCTGATTTACTATTTCTTTTTCTAATGTAAGACATCCACCGGAGGGTTCGCAAATTGACAAAAGTGGGATTCACGATTTCCAAGGAAACCAAAGTAATTTCCTCGGAAAAATCTGTGTGCAGATGGTTATGACTAACTGTCCGCCACGCAGTTCATTTTCTTCTTATCAGCTCGAGATCTTTCACTTTCAAAGTGACCTTTTAGCGTGCCGACAGGTTCATAAAGGATTACCCTGCCAGCATAATAGTTCAATGAAGATCACAATGCCATCGGCAAAATTATAAACTTCAACCTTATTAACGTTGATGGTAGCTGTTCAGTTGATTAAAGATCAACACCAACTTATGCCATATTAAATATGGCCCCGGATTCGAATCCCCACGAAGACATAATTGACACGCCTTCAAAGTTTGAATCGGCCATTACTTGAAAACGGAAAGAAACTGAGAGTCGATCCTCCGGTAGAATGGTAGAGTGCTCCATCGTTGCGAAAAAACAAATATGAAGATCACCTTTTATCATTTTTCAATTGCTCACAAGGTGACGTCAGATACAAAAAGGAAAAAACGACACAAATGATTCTTGAGACTTTGGTACAATATGCAACGTCATTCCTGAATTTTAAATTTATTCAATGTAGTCATTAAACTTTTGATTTTGTTCAATTTAGTTTAGACTATTTATAGATAAATTAAATATTGTCATACAGTTTAGGGATTATATTGAACATGCATGAAAAGTTCTTAGATCATATCGAACAAATTTAAATTCATGAACATCATGTATATTAAAATAAATGTCAGATATCACGTCGAATAAATTAGAAATTTGGGACCAAAATATGTGAGGAAAGAAAAACTGGCATTTCTTTTCGTATTTGTAATCTCTAGCTAATTAGAAAATATTTCTTGGCGCCCGAAAAGTTGATATCGCTAGCAATCGAGGGAGTTACCGTGAAGTGGACAATGGGCACGAAAGGTCTGCAAAAAAAAGCATGCGACTGTAGCTATGATGGCGATGATGAGGACGTTGACCCCGGAGAAAGACCCGATATGAGAAGAAGACTCACACGTGATCACGTGTTGGGAGTCCTTGGAGCGGACGAATGATGATGATGATGATGGGGTCCGTTTGGATTTAAAAACCGTGACGAGTCGGGCCAAAATTGGGTTTTAATGTGTTTTCTCAGTACTTGGGGGGGATTGTTACAGTCTTATCCTATTCCACCAAATTCCAATTTTGCCTTTTTCCGTAATTCCTGTTTTTTTTTTTTGTCCCCAAAGAGTGAAACTTGTTCCTATTGTAGATTCCGCTACAAGTACGATTTTTCAATTATTTACCCCGAGACCTCACATCCCCTTCCATTTAAAAATTAAAATCAATGAGCCAATAAAATATAGATTGATTTATATGTATTAACGGTTAGCATCTCAATAATTATTCGATCTGTGTTGATTTCTCTAAATACAATCTATAGGTGTATCTCAATAATTTTCCCTTCTTGTGTGAGCTCAGTTAACTTTGTTTCCCCTTAATTCATGTTGAGCCATGTTTTAATTCTTTATGGGCTGGCCAACATGGGTTTTGGGATAGTTAGTATAAATATTGATCTTACGTTGAGAAGAGGATACTGAAAGAGTTTGAGTTTTGAGCGAGAAGCTTCATTTGTAAGTATTTGAATTTCTATGGATGAAATTCGTTTCTCTCTTCACGTAATTTTGCCGCAAGGGTTCCACGTTAAATTTTTGAGTTTGTTTCTTCCTTCTTTTCAGTTTATCTTCGTCATGATTTTCATACCAATCCAGTATGGCGGACATTTGGCCAACTTGTCAAGTGTTAGATACAAAAAAGTGAAGAAGAAGATAAAGTGCAGATGTAATGGAAGATGAGAAGATACCGTTTGACAGTTAAGCCACAGGTGCAATTGAGGAGTTGTAATAATCGCTTAGGGATAAGGTCACACGGTGATTCATGGGCCAAAACTGAGATGAGTTATTGCCATCTAAGCTTGTTATTTGCAATTCGTGAAAAATGTTTTTTTTTAAATATTTTTTATAAATCAATTAGTTTTCGACATTCAAAACACCGGAAAGTCTTTCAAACAAAAGGAATGTTCCATGACGATCCTGACTTTGATTTCGCCATTTTATCTGTCTTTTGTCGCCAATCGTAGTGATTCTCCCTCTTCAAAACAACATCCAACTACTTGTCAATCATCAATATGCTTCGGCTTCACTTTTTCTCATATTTCGATAAGACCCAATTGGGCATAGCCCAAGTCAAGTGTAATTATGCGCAGTGTGGCCAACTCGATAAACCCAAAACTATTTAGATGACTTTGAACAACCAAAAGAAAGAAAGCCAAAAAAAAAAAAAAGGGCAGTTGCCATGACCGTACGTCACACTTAGAAAAATTTTACAAATAAGCTAAACATATTAAGCAAGCACAAGATCAAGGACTCACCCCATGCTTTAACGTTTCATTTTAAAGCATAAATCTCCACCATAGTCAAAACCTGATACTTGTTCCCTCTCCAAAACCCCAAGAAAAAGCAGCTTAATTCCGTCGTCGCTACGGCGGGACTTTCATTTCTTTTTTTGCACTCGGTAACACACCATGAATTCCCCAACATTCTCCACGTGTCGGGGATTGACCAAAATAGCCTCGTTCCTATCGAGTTTTCCCCATGATTTTCCACTCAATGTTGGACGTACATTATTCTTTCACAGGTCCCTATGTGGGAGCTTCTGTTCTCGGGGTTAACTAAAGCCTCTACATTAATTTCGCAAGGACCGAAGTCAAAACATGGAAAATTTTTTCCCATGCACCGCCCGAACGAATTCTTGGTTATTGACTCGCTGAAAGAAACAGTCATTTATATTCGTTATTGGGAAAAATCGCATTTGCACCGCTTAATTCCATTATGAATTACTTAAATTTTTCGTTTCCTTAAGTTTATGTCTTAAAGTCGTCTGATGAAGTTCATTTTCAGGGGGTTCTATAGCATCTAATCAATCCCCGGAAAGTAGAACGGACAATATCATTACACTACAAAAAATAGATCACGTCAGAACTAATTAAAGGAGGTAAATAGCTCTAGTTTACTATCTTGAGATCTTATAGTCAATATACTATATAAAAATGAGCTTAATTCAGAATATCTTCGCTCCAATAATATTTATTCGATGGTTTTTTCTCGAGTATTCTCTAACTCGTGTTTAATATGGTAAATATGTCATGCTCTTGATGCGCTTGCGAAAGAATTAACTTTGAAAATAAAGCAAGGCGTTTCGTCGCGTAACAGTGTATGAACGAGGTTAAGCTAAGCTAAGTTGGGGATTTCAAGCTTTAAGAGCTTTATCGTGATAATCAAAGTAAGGTCAAAGTCGTGTGTTTAGCCAAACTGTCATTGTCCCTATTCAGATGGCAATAGATTTCTCTTACCTCAGCCTAAGTTCTCCTCTCTCTCTTCTCATTGACTTAAAAAAATTAAATAAGATTTCTTGTTTGATGTATGCAATTTTTGGTTCTGGTTGGCAATAGCCTAGATGGGTCAAGAGAGAGATAATGACTTTAGGGGGGATTATAATGTTTGGATGTATTGAAAGGTAAGTCCACATTTTTGGTCCCAAGTTTCCTATGAACTTTCCTCCTAACCCAGCTACCCTTAAAACCATAATAGTGTCGTTTCAAATTTGAAAACATAACCCTCCTCTCTCCCATCGATATAAAGTCCTCTGTTGGTGTGGTCCATTAAAGTATAATGGTGAGACAATATTTACCTTTTAAATTTTAAAAAAAAGGAAAATGAGAAAAAAAGAAAGGAAAAGGCAGATGTAATCATTTAAAAGCAAGGAAGGAAGGAAGATGTTAATCATTCATTTGGGGATGTGCATGCTCCCTATAAAAATGTATTTTTCCTAGAATAATTAAGGAAGAAGTGAGATGAGAATAAGAAATGGACAAATGGGTTGGGTAAGACCTGTTTGTATGTTCTCGTGACTTCATCTGCATGGGAACTGAAGGAGGATCTTGCCAAATTAAGGTGGCCAAACAGGAAGAAGTGATAAATAAAAACAAATTACTGTTCCCTTTTTATTTAACAATCTTTCTAAGTGTACGAATAATCTTCACCGAGCTTTTCTTCTTTAAACGGTCGGACACATGCAGCAAACATCATCATGAAGGAATTTTGACGTGTTGAAGCTAGCCATCTTCTAAAAAAAGACAAATGGAAAGTAAATGAGTGATTCTCAAATAACGCTTACTCAAGAATGTCAAGATTATTCCATATATTTCAAGGTTTCAAAGTAATTGGATCAACCGTTACTCAATACAACCAAATATCCTTTATCGCCAGACGACTCTCATCAGAATCGGTCTCCAATCTAGGATATAAATAAGCCCAATAGAAGATCTAGGGAATAGGAAAATCTAACCTTTTTCGAAGGGAGGTGACACGAGATCAGTAGGAATCCTTTCAAGAAAAGATTGAGGAGATAATCATATTTTCATGATATTTTTGAAAACATTCACGCTCATCTCTAAATAGTTATGACATTCCCTAGTTTATTGAGTCGAAGAAAAATAATCTCGAGAGAGTTAATCAATCAAAGTCACATATAAAATGGCGAACGTTGCTATTCATTAAAAATGTAATAATCATGCATTGTCATGAACCTTTTGTACTGCTAAAAATGATGATACATTATTCACCACTTTATGTTATTTTCCACAACTTTATATTATTTCCATTTGTGTCTCAATTCTCCCATAGTGCTTAGATTTTTTTTTTTTGTTAATCCATCTTCATAGTGATAATATATCGATTTTTTTTAGATGCTCGTAATTTTCACGCATTGAATTTTCCACATAATATTGTGTGTGCTGTTTTGCTTTTAAGTTATTATATATATTTACTGATTTGGGGTGATAATGCTGAAATATTGTGACACGTTGCTATTAGGGTTAATCTGACTTTAATTAATTGAGTTTTGGTGAAGATATTGACGTTGGACAGATTTAAATGACAAATTGTTAGATCTTTCTTCCCATCAGTTTTTCATGCTCGAAAAAAACGAAAAGAATAAAAATTCGTAGTAGCTATCCGCGAGGGCCAAGAGAGGAAACAGTCACCAAGTGATGATGTAGGGACAAAGCACTATTGAAACTTTTATGTGGCAATAATGTCATCTCTTCAGAAGCAATCATTGACTGCGGAGAGATGTCCCATGCTGTCCTTATCATTACTCTTCCGGCTCGTCAAAAATGTTGTAATGATAGCGCTGACCTCGGTCGCCACAAGCAAAGAAACACTACTTATAAATTTGTACGAACTTTTCTCTTGATTAATTGTCAAAAAAAAGTCATAAATATATTATATTTATATCAATTTAATTTTAATTTTTTTTTATCAAATTAATCTTAAATATTTTTTTTTGTATTTATGCTAATTTAACCCATCCGCTAATTTTAGCTGAAAAGTGCTGACTTGGCATAGGTGATGATGATGTGATAATTTTTAATAATATTTTAATATTTTTTAAGAATTTGCTGAGATCTTGCGATCGGCTGGAGAAAGGAGGAGAGAAAAAAAAAAGAAAGAAAAAGAAGAAAAAAGGAAAAACAGAAAACTAAAAATACGAAAATTGCCATGTCATGTCTAGCCACTTCGCACCAGCGATTTTCGGCCAAAATTGATCTAATGGACTGAATTAGCAGAAAATACAAAAGGTTTATGACTGAATTGGAAAAAAAAAAAACCAATCATTATATAAAGCAAAGTGGAAATATTAATAGATGTAAATAACGCTATCCGTGGAGCATTGCCTTAAACAAGTGTGGATACTATTACGCTTGGATGGAATTCCTCTTACAATTTGTAACCTGATTCCAGCTGATTTATGATGTTAGTAGGTTTTTCCATAAAGCGCTCTTCAATCGTTAATCGTTGCGATTCTCTTGCATAATGCAACCGCGAATTCAATATCAGAGAGAGGGAGAAAAGAAGAACCCGGAAATTTAGAAACTCTTTGAAAAGCGAGACAAGTTGCATCTAATCCTCATGTAACCGGCGAAAAAGAAATGAGAATTATATTGAGTAAATGAAACTTGTATCTCGACGGAGCTAGATATTTCCGGTGGCGTAACCTAGTGTTCTTTTTCACTGTTGTGTCTTGTCTCTCTTAAATGTACCGTTGGAAAAACAATCTCGGACACACACATCGCCAATTTGAAACGCGGTCGGCTGTCAATGATGAGTGCGTGCTAAAAATTATTTGATATGTTAAGACTTAAGACTTTGTATTTATCCACTACATTAACATATCTCCAATTTGAAAAGCGGCCTGTTGTTGATTTGGTGAAGGATTTGTGATTAAGGGATAACAACACGTTAATAGAGAATAACGAACATATGGACGTAGGGATAAAGCTCGCAACATGGGAATTAGAAGGGAATTTTGGGACGTAAGGAATTGAATAAGAGATCTCTTTGACTATTTTGCATGTTCAAATACTTTCGGCAATTGAAATTAACACAAACTAACAAGGTATGGACACAAAAGTTGATGAGAAAACATTTCTTTTGAATATTTTGATTTTGACAAAACTATCTATTTTCATATGAAATCTGGTTAATGCCAATAAACTTTCATTGTCGTAATATTCCAAATTTGACATTCAGACTCAAGGTGTAGTTGTCGCGTATTTGCTTTTGAGACGATCAAAGTCTTTTATTCAGATTGAGGAAGATATTGCCTCTCAAAGACTAGATCTCAAAAAGAATTATTTGACACATCAGCAAGGACTTTACTGAAACTCAGAGTCACTGTTCTAAATTTGTTTATATTCAAAGAGTCTCTTTTACTTCTAAAGACTACTTCTAAATTATGTTCAATTTTTGCAGTATCTTTTGGTGAGATTTTGAAGACCCATGTTTGGTAGGTTTCCAGTTTAGCCGCGTTAATTATGGAAGTTTGTAAGATTTGATTGATAGGATTATTTTCCAATCAAATCAGGAGAACATCCTCAATTGGATATTACCTTCCATGAACAAGATATCTTGAAGATTTGAACTAACTTTACTTATAGAAACTAAGGATTTAGTTGTATGGGCGAATGGACCTAAAGGGTTCAGACTTTACTTCTACTAAATCTTTATATATACAATCTCATTCAATCAAGATTAATGGTGTCCAATCAGCCATTGAAGAGCGATCATTTGAAGACCTATCTAATGTTTAGTTTGGGCGTAAAGGAATATAAAGAAAGATTCAGGGTGACCAGCCAAGTGTGATTAGAACTTATAATTTCAAAGTGCTAAGTTGTTCAGATTCACATTCTCTTGTTCACGAGTGCTCAAAATCTTATCTTTGAAAGGTCTTTGTAAGAGTGATATAGTATGACATCTCTTGAAATCTTATCAGTTGTCATCGTGGGAGAATGGATGTAGGTTTGCTAAAATCGAACAACTGTAAACTTGGAGTGCAATTCTCTCTTACTCAAAACTCCTCTTTAGTATTCATAATTCTGCGCGTCTTGCTATTGAACCTATCCTGCTTGTGTTTCAAGTCTGTTTAAATTCCACAATTAGTTTTGAAATGGTTCAGAACCACCTATTCACCCTCTTCTAGGTGATATTGCTCTAGACAACAAAAGTTTCGGTTTAGATTTCTTGTAGTGCATTTGTTTCATAGAAAGCTTAAGAGTTGGAAAAATAGAAAACTTAAGAGTTGGAAAGTATTTTCCAAAGAAATAATCACTTGCATCGCCTATAAAAATAGATGAAAGAAAATATTTTCATCATCTACAAAAAAAATAATTAGGTATATATTATTGTCAATTTTAAAAATATTCAGGTTTTCGGGATATTTATGGCTGTGACTTCTAGAGTGCTTTCTCGAGGGTTTTGTATTTGTAGTAGTGGAGAAGCTTGTCGTGAAGTGCAATTTTTGAGGCAGTCTTCTTCATCTATATCATGTTGAGTGTCTAAAATCATGAATATCTTATGGTGAGCATGTAAGAAATTGGGTAGAATTGCAGTTTACAACAACTAAAAGTGTCTTAACGATTGGAGGGTACTTGTAATCTCCCTTATATCGCTTGATCTATAGCTGACTCTCATGTTACTCTCTTTGTGGAGTAGATCACACTAAGCGAACCATGTAAACTTGTGTCCGATTTATTTTCGTCTTCTATTTAACCTTGTCTTCGATCGTTTTTTTCCACAAAAACAGGTATGATGCTTGGGTTAGGCTAAATTAAAATAGATAATGGTAAAAGAAGGAAAGGAGAAAAACGATAGGTTTGATTGGTAAGGTTTTCAATTTTTGGAAAATGAAGATTGAGGATTGACAGTTGTGGTGCCTAGAATAAATTCATCTGTTATCGGCTAAGTAGCATCGACACGGACACGCAACACACGCGACACGATATGACACGACACGCCGACACGGTATTTAAAAAAAATAGAGAACTCCGACATGTTGAGGACACGTTGGATAATAAATTTATATATATTATAAATTATCATTTTTATGATTATTTCAAGCAAATTAATTTGATTCAAATTTATAAATAAATAAATAATTAAAAAAATCCTGGGATTGGTTCCACATCAGTGGTGAGGGAGAGAGACAAAAGCAAATGACTTGATTCATGAGTCCCACATTGGTTGTGAAGGAGAGAGACAAACATGAAATCTCTTTAAAAAGCCAAGGATGAGATTTAGAGGCTTCTAAGTTGAAGAAAAGAGTCCTATATTGGTTGCTTAGTGAGGATAATAAGTAAGATGTCTCTTTAAGATGAAGTCTCTACTTGGAGGTTCACAAGTCTCTCGTTTTGGCTCTTTAGCTGAGATGAAGTTTGCATCTTGGCTCTTTAGTTAAGATGAAGTAAGTAATTTTATTTTTATTTTTTGTAAAAAAGCTATCCTTTGCGTGTCGGGTGCGTTGACTGTGTGTCGAAAATCCGACGCCAGTCAACGCGGGTCGGACGCATGTCCAAGTGTGTCGGGCAAGTGTCGGTGTTCGACACGTGTCCGACACGGACACGCTTACCCTTGAAGCGTGTCGGTGCTACATGGGTTGTCGGTAGAGTTATTATATTTAGGGTTAATTCCACGAAAAACCCTAAACTGGTACACCTGTGACAAATTTACCCCAAATTAATTTTTTGACCATGAAAAACCCCAAACTGGTACACTTGTGACAAATTTACCCTTCGTTAACTTCCGTCAAATTTCACCGTTAAATTTGCTGACGTGGATGACACTTGTGCCTTGTACGCTGATGTGGACATAGTCTACGTGGGAATCTCATATGATTGATACCGCGAAAAACCTCAAACTGGTACATTTGTGACAAATTTACCCTAAATTGGTACATTAGTGACAAATTTACCCCAAACTGGTATATTTTTGACAATTTTTACCCTAAACTAATACACTATGTGACAAATTTACCCTTGCACTTTTCTATCCTTTGCGAATTTTTTTTTTATTTCTTTGAGAAATACATGCTGAATGTTTTTTGGGGGCATATTGATTGCTTTCAAGTGCCACCTAAGTGTTTGAAAAATAAAAAAGTGCAACAAAGTGTGATTATCATCCTTAAAATTTACCTTCAAACGAAGGTAATTTATTTCATATCATCCCGTGCAAGCTTTGCGACCGTAAACTTTAAACAAAGGTAATTTATCTCATATCATCCAGCTGCAAACTTTGCAACTTTAAACTTTAAACGAAGGTAAATTTTAAGGATGATAATCACACTTTGTTTGCACTTTTTTATTTGTCAAACACTTAGGTGCACTTGAAAAGCAATCAATATGCCCAAAAAAAAGACATTCAGCATGTATTTGCCAAAGAAATAAAAAAAAAACGCAAAGGATAGAAAAGTGCAAGGGTAAATTTGTCACATAGTGTATTAGTTTAGGGTAAAATTGTCAAAAATGTACCAGTTGGGAGTAATTTGTTGTTTGAGGTTTTTTGAGATTTTTCGCGGTATCAATCATATGAGATTCCCACGTAGACTATGTCCACATCAGCGTACCAAGGCACAAGTGTCATCCACGTCAGCAAATTTAACGGTGAAATTTGACGGAAGTTAACGGAGGGTAAATTTGTCACACAAGTGTACCAGTTTGGGGTTTTTCATGGTCAAAAAAATTAATTTGGGGTAAATTTGTCACAGGCGTACCAGTTTAGGGTTTTTCGTGGTATTAACCCTTATATTTAACCAGTTTCTGATACTTCAAGGTAGGAACAATTGTGGTAGTGTCAATATGAACTTAGATGATGTTGACCTCAAGGTGGAGTTGCAACAAAAAAATTCCTGAGATAGCAAGTGTTGGCATATCATTAACACGGAAAATGCTTATAGTGAGTGGAGTCCATAGAGCCAATGACTGTTGTAATTGCCGAGTCAGACAAGGTCCGAGTTCAATCACCTAACAAGTATATGTGCAAATGGTTTGTTTTATACGTAGTTGGTGATGTTGTGTCTGAGGAAGAGCTAAAGTTGCATGTGGAATCCGCTATATTGATTTGGAAATTGTCAAACAAATCCTAAGCCTATTGCACTTTTGCTAATTCAATTCTGAATCTTTTGATTTTGCAAATTGAGTCTTAAACATTTTTTCATTTTTTCAGTTGAGTCTATTCGGCCAATTTTGACAGGAAATCACTGACATGGACGCCGGTCGTTCTAGGTGGCATATCCGTCGCTTACGTGGATAATTCTTCGTAATATGTTAATATGTCTCCAAATTTTTTCCTTGGAAGTTTGTACATAAAAAAGTGTAAATGCTCACGCCATTTCATTGTTCTACACTTTTTTATGTTTGCCAACCTGTTTTTGACCTTTCGAAGCTGTTGAAGAACAGCTTCGACTCTTTCTGCTCTGTATGCCCATTATCACACTCTTCTTTTCTTTCTTATAAACTTGGGCTCTTTAACTTGAAAGTTGACTCTTCTAGAGTTCCAACAGGTTCATAAATGATTTCTCGGCCAATATAATAGTGTTAACAAGAACCACACCTGCTGTCGGCAGAATTATCAACTTCAACCTAGTTTACAATGATAGCTAGGTTGTTCATTTTGATCAAGATTCATAGTTGAATTATGCCAAGTTAAATATGGTTATGGATTTGAACATCTATCAAGCCAAATTCCTTTTTCATTTTTCAGTTGGACCCCTTTCGGGGCTTTCCTATCATAGTAAATTGGTAATTACTTTGGCACCGTGGGAACTCGAGATCTCATGTCCCGATAGAATAGTAGAGTGCTCCATTACAAGTGAAGGACAAGTGTTAATAAAAGAATCAATACAACTAAAGGTAGACCTTTCTTTTTCATATCATTTTCTAAATTCTCGCGAGACTAATGTTAGATAACATTTGTGTCCATTGGAATCTGTCGCTGGCCCTCAAGGCAAGTTACGGGTGGAAGTGGGAGAATGGGCCATGAAAGGTCTGCAAAAGCATGCAATTGCAGTTATGGAGTCAAGCACACTTTAATTAATGGATGTGTGCTATGCTGGCGATAATGAGGATGTTGACCAGCGTGAAGACTTGGATATGATTGAAGGAGACTCAGACGAGTTACCATCACGTGGTTGGGAGGCTTTGTGAGGTGATGATGGGGTCCCTCTGGATTTGAGCCTGCGAGCCGGATATTTCGGGAGAATCGGGCCAAATGGGGGTTTTTAATCTAGGGGGGATTCTTACAGTCTTTATACTATTCCACTACAGTTATGTTTTTCATTTTCTAGCAAGTTTGAGGTTTTGTTTTTGCAAATTCCCACCTCGTCCTTCTCATAGTACTTGCATGAACATGAACTCGATGGTTTCAAGATACACTATCCTGCCGAACGATGGTCAATAGTTGTTGATGATTAGTCTAGATAAATCGGGGCATAAATTCTATGGGATTTGATGTTCTAATCGGATCTGATGCTGTGATGTTGTCGCGATTTCGCCCTTCTGTAATTTCTAATTCTTGTTTCTGAGAATGTACGCTCTCAATCCTATGGAAGCGATGAGAATAAAGTAAATAAAAAAGGTAAGTGGACATGCGGAATGTTAACAGAGGCTTTGATTTGGCAATCCTAATTTGTTAAGTTTATTTATATAGAGTAATTTGAAAAACTAACGCCACAGTCATGAAAAAGATGAATCCGAATTCCGAAATTTATGATATAGCAGCAAAGGAGGAGGCTGGTGATTGAACAGAGAGACGAAGTGGGGATGCTTAGGGTTGAGTTTTGTGTGTCCAATTGTACTGCATATCTGCAAATGGGCATAGTTGCAGGGTTTTGCAACATAGGGCCGTATAAAGGTTACGTGATTCCACAACCATCCTAACTTCATTGTTATTTTATCAAGGAAAAAAAAAGTTACCAAAAATCCTAAACTATATTTAGTGTGACACATTTATCCTAAACTTTTTTGCGCGACACCAAAAATCCCAAATTTGTACCCATGTTATATATTTACTCGTAACATTTTCCGTGACATCAACAGCCCCAAACTCTTACTTTCGTGACGCATTCATCCCAAATTTTGAGGTAAATATGTCACGCTAGCACTAGCTTGGGGAAAATCTGTCATACTAGTATAAGTTTGGGATTTTTGTGTCACTAAAAAAAAATTTGGGGTAAATGTTTTACAGTAAGCATAATTTAGGGTTTTGGGTGACTTTTTTTTTTTTTTTATCTATCTTTTGTAGCCAATTAACTTGATATAGCCGGAGTCGAAGTCTAATTATGCTGCGCTGGTCATTCTAGAAGGCCCCAAACTCTTTAGCTGCTAACACACTTAGGAAATTACGAAGAAGCTAACTCTAGTACTCAAGCCCAAGACTCACCGCATGCTTTAGTGTTCATACCAACACATAATCTCCACCATAGTCAACGCCTTGATAATCGTCCATCTCCAAACACCAAGAAAAAGAAGCTCAATCCCGTTGTCGTCACGGCGGAGACTTTTCACTTCTCTTTTACACTTGGAATCACACCATAAATTCACCGACATCCTCTACGTGTCATATAATCGACCAAAGTAGCCCTCACTCTGTCAAGCTTCGTCTTAGTCTGGACGTCCCATTTAATCTTTTCACGGTCCCTAGATAAAAATAAAAGTAATAATAATGGATCCTCTGTTCTCGGGGCTAACTAAAGCCTCTAGATTAATTTCGAAACCGAAGTCAAACAGGAATATCTTCTACACGAATCTCATCGCATGCACCGCCTAAATCATGAACTAATTCAGAGTTTCTTAGTTCAATAATGTCGTTCTGTTTGGGGTCTCTTTGAGCCTTCTTTTAGGCTCGGTTTGTTTGATGGAAGATAGATAGTTCGAAAAATATATTTTTTTATAAATAATTATTTATATTACTTAAAATAATTAGTCAATTGAGAATATTTTTCTTATCCATAGCAATTTATATCTGATTTTTTTTATGAACGATGAAAATAATTATTTTAGGAAAATATTCTTCAAATCGTTCGTTTTTTCACGAAACAAATGAATTCTTAACTCTTGTTGATAGCCCTCCTGTAAAGCTAAGAAAAAAATCTTGTTCAATGGCGTAAATACATCATGCTCTTGATTCGTCGCATAATAGTTTTCAGAAAGTCCAACCAAAAACTTAAGCTGATAGATGAAGATAGACCACATTAATATAAAGCATATATGACCTGTTATCAAGAGATGTAAGACAACAATTTTAATACCCCTCTCACGTGTAAGTCGAATTAAGAGCGGCACATGGAATTTGACTAATGGTAGTGGACACACATTTCCGGATAACAATGGTTTTGATACTATGTTAGCAAGTTCAACTCAAAAATTTAATTTGATAGGTGGTGGGAGACACATGAATATAAAGAGCATATATGACCTATTATCAAGCGATGTGTGACAACAACTTTAACAACAATGATGAACGAAACTTAACCTAAGCTAAGTTTGGGGATTCCCAAGGTTAAGAGGTTTATCGGGATAATTAAAATAGTAATTACAAAGTCGGTGTTTGGCCAAACTGTTTCATTTGTCCCCATTCGAATGCGTCTCAGATTCTCTCACTTCGGTCAAAGTTTTCACAATTCCTTCTCTTTATTTTACTCGCTCCTTTCATACGAACCTTTTTTTTTTTCTTTTTTCCAATTAAATAAATGCAAGGGCGTATCACATTTGATTTGTGCCAATTATTTGTCTGGTTGGCTATAGCCTAGATGGGTCGAGAGAGATGATGACTTTAGGGGAATTGTCATGTTGGGTGTTATTGAAATCTAAGTCCACATGGTCCCAAGTTGTCCTAGGAACCTTACTCCCAAATCCCACCTACCCTTAACACCATAATACTGTCGTTTCAAATTTTGAAACATAACCCTCCCCCTCTCGCATGATCTCAGTCTCTGCTAGTGAGGTCCATCCCATTATAATCGGTGAGACACATAAATCATTATTTTTTCAAATTAAAGGGAAAAAAAGAGAGAAAAGTATTAAAGAAAGATGTAGGTCATTCATTTGGGAATGTACAACCTCTCTTCAAACAGATTTTTTTCTAGAATTAATTAAGGATGCAGTGAGATGAGAATAAGAAATGGACAAATGGGTTGGGTAAGAACTGTTTGCTTGTTCTGGTGACTTCATCTGCATGGGAGTTGAAGGAGGATCTTGTCCAAAGTAAGGTGGCCAAATGAGAAGTTGTGATTATTAAAACAAATTACTGTTCCTTTTTCTCTTTATCAATTGTGTTTTTTTTTACTGAATAGTGCATGAATTATCTTCACGTGCTTTCGTTTCTGAATGGCGGGACTCCATGTAGCAACATGATGAACCTTCCTTGCACCGAGCCTCTCAAATCCTTAATATGACTTCTGGTACAATAATCATCAAAGAATTTTTCGACAGATCCTTAAATAATATTTTCTCAAGAATATCAAAATACCACATATTTAAGGTTCTGGGCCAATCGAATCAGTCACTACTTAATACAACAAATGTCTTAGCTTTTTGTATAGTGTCACCTAACGATTGTCCAGAATCAATCTATGTTCTAGGATATAGGTTAAGGCCCAATAAAAGAACTAGGGAAATAGGAAAATGTAACCATTACTTGAAGGGAGATGACTCAATATTAGTAAGAGACTTTTTACAGACAGATTGAGGAGATAATAATAATTTTAACTGTCACACTATTGGACTTCCAACATTTGATTAACCAACAAAAATGCGTGGAACCTGTTTATTGGTCAAAGCGAGAAAAACCTCATCCCCTCTATCCCTTTTTCACTCCCATGTCGCCACGCGGGAGAGGCATGGAGACGTCCATAAGAAATCTTATCAACTTGTTTCGACTTAATAAGCTCATGAGCTTGGAGCTATACAACACGAAAGCACGCAATGTTCTTTAAACCACTCGAGTCTATGTCTGTAATTTCATTGCATGTTGGTGCTTATAACCACTATACATCCGACCCAGTGGACTGTCAAATGAAGGTGAGGATGCAAGACCAGGATTGAATCCCGACAACATGCAAAAAAAGAAAAACATTTTTGTGATTGTAGAATGCATGAGTCCCAGCATTTGCCGAAGGTGATGATACATGTTTTGTGATGCTTAATTAAACGAATAAAATTAGTAATTTGGACACCAGTAAGAAACTGATGATGTGGGGACAAACCACTTTTGAGACTTTATGTGGGCAATAATCTCATATCTACAGATGCAATCATGGACTGTGGAGAATTGTCCCATGCTGTCCTCATTACTCTTGCGGCCAGTCAAAAAAGTTCCAATGATAGCGCTGACCTCGGTCACGAGAGGAAGTTGGCGCACAAAAGCAAAGAAAAAGTAATTAAGAGTCTCGTACAAATTTTCTTTTTCTCAACGATAAAAAATAACAAGGTGGAAATATAATTGGATGTAAATTACGCTATGTGGGGAGCACCGCCTAAAACAATGCGGATCGTCTCTACGCTTGGATGGAACGATTTGTAGCTCAATTCTCACTAAATTGTGATATTAGTAAGATATTCCGCAACTCTCATGCTTTAAAATATTGGCATAACAACTCATCGTTTGCGAAGAAATTAAAATTTGTGTCTAGCCTAGTTGAGGAAGAGTTACAGGGCGTAAAACAAAATGCGAGCAACTAACATTTATCGAATTTGAAAGAGAGTCAAAAGAAATGGTTTGACCGGCTAGTCCAGAACTGAGAATTTCTGCAATTAACTTATCCATCTCACCTCTTCATCTTCAATACCGGGTACTCGATCATTGGCTTGTGGCATTTTCTCTACCCCTTCTTTCCCTCACATATTGGGCACATTCATGATGCATCGTGATCAAAAGGCCTTCTTATATTTCAGCGTCTAGGATCCGACTTGTATCGATTCATCATAGTTATGTAATTGATTGAAAAGATCGTAATTAATGAGTTTGGAATAATTTATACTTTATTGAAAGGCAAAGCAAAATATCATTAGAGTACGTGGAATTATTTTTTTCCTCATATAAGAACCTAGAGAGAATGAGAGTTTTTGCCAGTCTTTTTCTTGTAAGAGAGATAGTTGGTCATTCGAGGTCCTTGGTGATTAGTAATCCAATTGTTGTTAGAGACTAGGAATATTTGAATCGAAATGATACAAAGTGTAAATTTTTGAAAGATGATTAAAAAAATATACATATCCTTAATTTTTGAGAGAGAGACCGATTTGAATCATGATCCAAGATTAAATTGCGAAAACATGGGGAAGTCACTACTTTTGAGCATTTAAAGAGATGAAAAGCTTTCTTCCAATTGAAAAACTATGTGGCAGTTAATTGTCTAGGCTATACGGTCATCCTTATTGGATTAATGCCAATTTAGTTATTTTTATAGTAGTCGAATAGAAAGAGAAATATAAAAAATCACTAATATAGATAGTTGAATCGGATAGTTTCGGTGGCCTAGCCTAGTGTTCTCTTTTCCTATAATGTCTTGTTTCTCTGAAATGTACTATCGACAAAACAATACATACACACTCGTTAATTTAGACAATTTTCCCCATTGGAAAAGTGGTTGGTCGTCATTGATGAGTGCGTGATAAAAATGTTTTATATGTCAAGACGGCGTCGACATTAATATATCTGACTGTTGTTGGTTTGTTGAAGGGTTATGATTAAGTGATAACAAAACATAAAGAGAGAATTGACAATTCGACCAAGCACGATAGTTAAAGCTCCTGACATGTGAATAAGAAAGGAATCGAGAGGGCTAAATGTCATGCGAGTGATTAGGTGTCATGGGGGTCAAGACAAATTGAAAGTGTTTAAGTAACTGGAATATGATAATAAAAAAAATAACAAATATCGTTGAATGTTTCCTTATTAGCGCTGGCCAGCGCCGACATCAACGATTTTGGAGCAAAATCGACTATCTGACTCAATTGTCAAAATGTGAGAGGGCTTAGAACTTAATTGGAAAATTAAAAAGTTTAGGACTTAGTTGACACAAAAGTGTAACAAGTTCGGAATTTTTTGAATAATTTTTCCTCTTTTTTTCCCCATAACTATCAATGTATAGTGCTCTCCCTATCTTCACTTTTATTTCAACTCCAATTCACTCCCATTTGTATGGAGCATCATGGAAGAACAAAAGGGGACAAGGGTGGTGCTTTGTCAATATAAACGTTGTAAAAAAGAACAAAACGCCGACGTGTCAAGCCTTTCGCAAAGTTCGGCGATTCAAAGCCGTCGACTTTTCTTAGGGAACCGTTGCGAATAGCTTTCTGTCCTTTTCGCTCTCCCCTCATGTCAAATATTGACCTTAGCATGAAGGATTCCGGCGAAGCACATTACGTGGGACCATCGTCTTTGTGCTTTCATGATGATAATATCATTGCCATACAATTTGAAAATTTTTTGCCCACGTATCCATCTTTGGACGTAGGTGAAGACCGTCTTTCCTATCCGAGCCAAAAAAAAAAAAAAAAACAGAGAGACGGTTTTGCCTCGGTTCCTTCTTTCAAATCTCGATAGCATATTTTTAAACAATGAATATCTATATTCTAACCTAGATAAATGAATCACGACGTATCTTGTGATTTTAACAAAAGAGAAATTATCTATTACATAAGCTCCGTAGTGTTTTAACAAATAAAGATGGACAAGCAAGGAATATACCATCGTACGAGCGCCGATACCACATGTTGTATTGCGAAGATGATGCTATACTATAGCCTAAGAACTCATAAACATGATTAGTCAATTTCAGATCTTGAGCAAGGAAGACAAATTCAGTGTGCGGTTCTCAGTGTAGAACAAAAATGGGTAAGTTACGATCTTGGTAAGAAAAAGCGAAGGATATATGAAGTACCGTTGTTTTTTTTTTTTTTTTGGGGTTCCTAGAACTGTACGAAGTAATATGACAAGAAACAAACCCAGGAAGAAAAAGAAAAGATGTCCTTGAAAACTCTCCTAACTGGACTAGACATATAAAGACTAAATTGTAGGTTTGTGAACAAGTTGGGCCTCTCCCTAAATGAGATTGGGCCACATTCCTTATGCATCAGTTGTCGAATTTAGCCGCTCGAAATCCAGTTGGACTGAATTTATTGTCTTAACTAGCTGATCATTTTATCCAAACCGGAATGACGTTTTGGCCTTGCACATACTAGGAGAAAAGTATGTGAAAAGAAAAAAAGAATTATAATACGTAAATGAAGAACCGAAAAATTTCTAAACCAATGTAGTCATCCATTCCATATGCTCAATTCTGAGTTCCAACGGACTCTTGCCGTGGCGCTTTCATAGATGATCAAACTCAGAAATCAGTCTGTTTGAACTTGAGGAAGCAAATTCTTCTCTTCCCAATTTTTGCTGAAAAAGATTCAGCAAAAAAGAGAGAAATTCTGAATCTGAAGAAGATGGGCAAGGCTTGACAGCCTTCTTATCTTCTTATCTGCTATACGGCTGCCGTTTTGCTGAAATGGTGCATATTATTAGGTGATGCCAAGTGAATCAACCGATTTTTGGACCTCCTACTGTTAGTTATTACACCTAATTAATTGAGTGGCAGTTATATCCAATCTCCATTATTTTCGAGCTCGATTTGTAAATTACCTAAACATTATTTTCGCTTATATATGAATCGATCGATTTCCGAGTCATTAATTGACCAAAAAAAAGAAAAAAGACAAGCTTCCGGGTCATTGCCCACTTGAAACCATGACAAAATTTGTCAGTTCCTTTCATTTAGGTCTTAAGTTGTAACTTTCCATTTGAGTCTTTCCGTCAACGGGCTCAGCGTACATACCAGCTCATTTGAAACTATGCCAAAATTTGTCACATTTTCTAAGCAGTTTCCTTTCGAAGCAGTGTCTTTTCATTTTGGTTTTCGTTTCAGAGTCAAGCTTGTGATTTGTGATTTGTGATTGTGTTGTGAATATCAGACAAATGTCCATGTTTCCATGTGATGGTCAACGTGATTGTAACTTCCAACTTCTCAGTTCATGTGATGTTTATTTCTCCGTCATTTCCTTTCTACTTTTCATACTTTACTGTACTTCAATTTTTGTTCCTGATTTACGGTTCCTGTTTCTTCTTCTTCTTTTCTTTTTTTTTTTTCAATTTCGTTTTCCATATGACATTTTGCTCTCCGGAATTTGTAGGGCTGTCAAGAAGCCCAACCCAACCCAAAAATTTCGAGGGTATTTTAGGCTCGGGGCTTGGCCTTCTTCGAGTAAGGGTCAAGTGTAGGATAATCTGACTA
Source organism: Psidium friedrichsthalianum (assembly GCA_019149425.1). Taxonomy (NCBI): domain Eukaryota; kingdom Viridiplantae; phylum Streptophyta; class Magnoliopsida; order Myrtales; family Myrtaceae; genus Psidium; species Psidium friedrichsthalianum. The sequence goes on along the minus strand of JAGVVM010005476.1, from coordinate 6,060 downwards.
TTCGAGTTGAGTCTTTTTTTTTTCTTTGTAAAGAAAAATCACAATTTGAAAAATAAGAATCTAACCCTAACCGCCATCAATCACCTCTCTCTCTCTCTCTCTCTCTCTCTCTCTCTCTCTCTCTCTCTCTCTCTCTCTCTCTCTCTCTCTCTCTCTCTCTCCCCCCCTACAAGTCCTAACTCTTGTTGTTTGGGTAGAACTATCGCCTAGAGGGGTATAGAGCTGATTTAAATCACACTTGGTAAAATAATTAGGAAACAAAATGATCAAGTTGATAGAGGGCGGATGTAGTTAACAGAACAATGCAATACTTCTACCAGTTAGTAAATAGGGTGGAGTAGAGAGTAGAAGACAATGCACACGAGAATATAATGGTTTGGCTTTTGGTAAGCCTATGTCCACTCTTCCACATTAATAGTCCACTGGCTGGATTTTAAGTAAACGCTTGATTCTGTATGACATTTCTCACAAGATTTCGAGTAAACACTCATGTAGATAATTTAGAACAAGTGAAGCTCTCTTGAATAAAGATGATGATCTCTTGTACTTCGCTTCGATCTTTGTGCTCCTTATATACTTCTCGTCTCCAAGCTTCTGGCTAGACAGAACCACTTTGAGGATCAGTCACTAAAACTAGCCGTTGGTTGATTGTTTAATAAGGATCACATAGCCGTTGAGATAAGAAAAATAAAAGATTAGTAAGAATCTGCTTGCCCAGACAATTAAATCCTAGAATTATTAAATCAAACTTCTAATAAAAAAAATTATTTATGAGAATCACTACAAAAAAACAAGGCTTTAGCTACGAAATTTTGCGACGAAAATGTTGACAAAATTCGTCGCTAATGGAATTTGCGACGAATTTTGCGACAAAAAAATTTTCGTCGCTAATTCGGCGTCGCAAAATTTAGCGACGAAAAAATTCGATCTTCGTCGCTAATTAGCAACGAAATTTCTTCGTGGCAAAAATCGTCGCAAATTAGCGACGAAATTACTCGCGGCAAAATTCGTCGCTAATTTGCGACGAAACATATTCGTGGCTACATTAGCCACGAAATAGTAAATTCGTCGCTAAATTAGCCATGAAATTATTAAATTCGTGGCTAACTTGCGATGACAATTAGAAAATTTAGCGACCAAAACAGTAAATTCGTGGCTAAATTAGCCACGAAAATAGTAAATTCGTGGCTAAATTAGCCATGAAAATAGTAAATTCGTGGCTAAATTAGCCACGAAATTAGTAAATTCGTGCTAACTTGCTATGGCGGGTAGAAAATTTAGCGACCAAAACAATAAATTCGTGGCTAAATTAGCCATGAATACTTTCTTAATTTCGTCACTTCCTTTGTTGATTTAGCGACGAATTTATTATTTTCGTGGCTAATTTATCTCTCCCGCCATCTCCGTCTTCTTCGCTGTCTGAGTTCAGCTCAAGCACCTCTCGGCCCTCGGACCTCCCCAAGCTCTTCCAAGGAAACTATGGCAATTTGAACGAGGCACTTGCAAGAGGAGGGCGATGAAGGTCTTCACAGGCGATGGGGGTTCTGGACAAGAAAAAAGAAAGACACACACAGGGGGGGTTGGTCCATGTCCGGCGAGTAGAGGAAGTCTGGAGGTAAAAAAGGAAAAAAGACTGGCTGATTCAGGGGAGATGGACACTCGGGGACGGGAGGAGCTCAGCTTCTTCGCCGAGGGGGAGCTGCCCAGTGCCTTCCTTTTCCGACCATGGTGGAATGGAGAATTGTCTCTCACTTGCACGCGTTGGGAGTGAGCTCGAGCGGGACGGGAGTATGGGAGATGGCGAGTCTGACGAAGGAGTTGCAGTTCATTCCGGATTTTATGTAGTTTTCAGGGGATGAGTGGAGATTGGCCAATGAGGAGCAAGGACGCGGATGGAGATCTGTGGCCATTGGTTTTGGAACGAAATGGACGGCGAGATGGTCAGAGAGAGAAGAGAGAGAGCGAGAAATAAGCAGCTCACGCTATAGCTTTTTTTTTTTTTTTTTTTTTGGGGTCCGAGCTCATGCTTTAGTTTCGCGACGAATTTAGAAAATTCGTGGCTAATGAACAATGTCGGTTTAGCGACGAATTTAGAAAATTCGTGGCTAATTTTTTTTTGGTCGGAAAAAAAAATTAAAAATTCGTGGCTAATTAACAATGTCGGTTTAGCGACGAATTTAGAAAATTCGTGGCTAATGGATGATGTCAGTTTAGCGACGAATTTATAATATTCGTGGCTAATTAGCGACGAATATAGAAAATTCGTGGCTAATGAACAATGTCGGTTTAGCGACGAATTTATAAAATTCGTGGCTAATGGATGATGTCAGTTTAGCGACGAATTTCTAATATTCATGGCTAATTAGCGACGAATTTATAAAATTCGTGGCTAATTAGCGACGAATTTAGAAAATTCGTGGCTAATTAATCCAATTTCGAAAATTCATGGCTAATTAATCCAATTTAGAAAATTTGTGGCTAATTAATCCAATTCGAGCCTAAACAATAATATCATGTAATCTAATTTAGATTGGATAATCAAGCACAACATTCTAATTAGAAGCACAATTATTGAAGAATATAAGAAAATGTACTCTTTGAAAATGTACTCTCCATCGACGGCTATTTTCGTCGTTAATTTGCGACGAATTATTTTCGTGGCTAAAAGCCCTTTTTTTTTGTAGTGGCTGATTAGCGACGAACTTTCCAGTCATCGCTAATTTTGCGACGAATGATTTTGTTTGCTCAAGATGCACTAAATTCATTGTTCAGAGTTGTAAGTTAATCTTTACTTAGCGGTGACATGTTTATGTTCATCCATGTACCATTTTTTTTTTCATTATTTGCGGTCGGAGAATATGATGTATAGGCAATTTATGAGTTCATAATCTAATATACTATGCATTCATCATTAATGATAAAAAGATGAAGAAAATTATTCAATTAGTCCTAAACCTATTATGTGGGTACCAATATGAATTTAAACTATTTAATTTTTCAATTTAGTCCTTAACTGTTGCTTTCAATCAATATTGAATGCTAAATATTTTCACATTTTGCCACGCCCTTGCCTATCGATCGGTGAGAGCATGGAGGCCCTTGCCCGTGACCAGGGAGGGCTGTGACATTTAAAGAAACTATTGTCAAATAATTCGGTATTTGAAATTGTTATACGAGAATCAACGTGTCACTATTTATATATTATCAAAAGTCAGGACCGGTCAATATTGTGAGTGCGCCGCCACATTTAAATTAAGATGAAACTATTTCGACGATTAACAACAAAATTAACATCAATCCAATTCCGTTAAAAAATAAAATATCACAATAATAATAACAACAATAACATAGAACCGTAAAACGACAACAAGAGCGACAGTATATAATAATAAAAAAATTAACAACAACAACAATAATTAGCCACGAAAAATAGAATTTCGTGGCTAATTAGCCACGAAAAATAGAATTTCGTGGCTAATTAGCCACGAAACAGGAATTTCGTGGCTAATTAGCCACGAAAAAATGCCTTTCGTGGCTAATGTAGCTATGAAATTTTATAGCTTGTCGCTAATTTCGCTAATTTCGTGCCTAAAATCAAATTTTTTGTGGAATTTTGCGATGAAAGCAATTTTCGTTGCAAAATTCGTCGCGAATTAGTGACAAATTAATTTTCGTCGCATAATTATGAAACTTTTTCAGTCACAAAATTCGTTGCAAATTAGTCACAAATTTTTTTCGTTGCAAAAGTCGTCGCAAATTAGTGAGGAATATTTTTTGTGGCAAAATTTGTCGCAAATTAGCGACGAATATTTTTTTCGTCGCTAAATTCGTCGCAAATTAGCGACGAATATTTTTTCGTCGCTAAATTCGTCGCAAATTAGCGACGAATATTTTTTCGTCGCTAAATTCGTCGCAAATTAGCGACGAATATTTTTTCGTCGCTAAATTAGTGAGGAATTTTTTTTGGTCGCAAAATGCGTCGCAAATTAGCGATGAATATTTTTTAGTCGCAAATATCGTCGCAAATTAGCGACGAATTAATTTCGTCGCTAATTTTTCGTGGCTAAATGGCCTTTTTTTTGTAGTGGAAAATCTTAGTGATTGTTGGACTATCAATTTAACTTGGAAACCCAATTCTAACCAGATAATTGACCGTTATTGAGGAAAAATTCATTCTGCGAAATTATCAATAATAAGATTGAATAAATAGTGAGGATTAATATGAAGATCGAAATACATCTTGTCAAGAATCTCGTATGAGACATTAAGCATATTAAGTATAAAAGGCATAGAGATATATTTGGAGAAAATTTCGAAAGCATAAATCGAAGTCTTTTCAATAAAGCATGGTAGTTTTGTTTCTTTCAAATCAAATATAATTTCTCAACAACTCTAATTTCAGCGATCGACACCTCCCAAGCCCTCCACTTTGAACCAGCTCAAGTCAGACTCCACATCTCCCCGGATGACAACTCCAACTCGGTACCAATCGCGAAAGAAAGATCGATGTCAGGGTCGTGCAAATCTCCGTCACCGACTTTGACGCCACCGACTCCTCCAGTGACGAGGAGGTATAGAAGCGGTCGAAGTCGCACAGGATCGAATCGCTGAGATCAAAATTCTAGCCAATTGCAGTTGCGGCGGCGAAGGGTACAGAGGAGGCCGTGGTTGGAGGTGGGTGGCGAGATAAATTGTCAACCTATGCAATTGGAAAGAAACTTAGTTCAATCCCGAAGCGCATTATCGATTTCCTTATAACATTCCATGCTGACTTGAAGGATCTGGTAATGAAGGAGAGGTTACCGATGATGCACCTGGGAAATGGCTACAAGAGAGGCACCGACGTCTTCTCAAGAACAAGTTCTGCGGATGGTACTCGAGGGACCAACATTTTCATCATCTGACCATTTACTCCGAGCAAGTTTAGCACTCGTGCGAGCACAACTGATGATTAAGGAATCCAGCCACAACGGCCGTACAATAAGGAATTCGTGACTCTTGTATGCGGTATGTGGGAAGTTGGATGTAAGGCGACTCATGTTTGATGTTTTCAACGAGCAGCGGTTTACGACAGGGATTGCGCTCCGTCTTCAGAGGTAGCCGGGACAGAGGATGCGAAGGCGCAAAAAAAAAAAAAAAAAACCACCAAAACCCAAACCGAAGATTTGAGACAAATGCAATTTGGGTATTGCATCGGTTCGGGTTGGGCCAAGCGCTTTCATTTAGGTTTGGGTCGGGTCCCGATCCAACCCATTGACGCCCCTAGTTTGCATGTCCTTCTTTCCACATGCACAATCCACCTTTAAAAAAAAAAATTGTGGAAGGTTAATCACTTTGTGGTTGAGTTAGAACCAGAGAATAAGCGTTTAGTTTGTTTTGGGAAGATTGTCCAAATGTCTTAAACCTATTGTACGGTGGCTAATTTAGTTTTAAATTTTTCAATTGTACTAATTTGGTCCTAAACATTTTCATAATTTGTTAACTTGGTCTTTCTGTCCAATTTTCGCCGAATATCACTAACACGGATTATAGCATACCGCCGGCCATTCTACATAGCATGACCGATGCTGACATGAACAAATTTTGCAATTTTGTAATGTTATTACTTTTTTCCTTCCTTTTCTTTTCCTTTGCATGTGGTGGAAACTTGGCCATGGCTAGCATGGCGAGGGCCACCCATCAAATCCGGCAAAGACATCCTTGCCTAGGCCACGAGGGTCGAGCTCTCGCTTGTGGCCAATCACCAGCCATTGCCAAATACTAGCCAAAGGAAAAAGGGAAAGAAAAGGAAAAAAAAAATACAAAAGCAAAAAGTGTAAAAAACAAAATGAAAAAGATATTCACGTTAGCATCAGCTACGCTACGTAGGATGACCAATGGTTGGCTGTCGTCCATGTTAGTAATTTTCGAACGGGAAGATTATATTGACAAATCGTCAAAAACTATATGACTAAATTGACAAATTGTCAAAAGATTTAGAATTAAATTGGCATAATTGAAAGGTTTAAGAGTAAACTAGCATAATCACAAGGTTTAGAATTGAATTGACCGTCATTTAAA
>JAGVVM010005475.1:0-12423 GCA_019149425.1 Psidium friedrichsthalianum | reverse complement strand
CCTGAAAAGTTCAGCTGAATAATAATTTGATCGCATTTCACTAATATAGAGTTAAAAGTAATAAATCATAAAGGGTATTCTCTTACTTATTTTCATTACTTTGAATAAAAGACATTTTCAATGTTCTTTATAAATACTTAAATCCAGCATATACCCTAAGGGGACACGATAATATGATAGAAATTTAGAATTTAGTATTAGTACCAAGTACCAATCTAGTTAGTAGCAAGGAAGAATTAAGCTAGTGGTCTTGCTCCCCTGCCGTTCTTTGACCATGATGGTTATAGGCTGACCGCGACAAGTTTCGGTGGTGGATCGCCTCCGGAAGCCAAGAGCTTGGTTCGTCGATTAATGTCCTTTCGCTGTCTCTCGCATACACATTCAGCTGACATCATGCAAATTAGAATTTGCGTAGATAAGGAACGTAAGAAAAACCAAGACAAATTGTTATTTGCGCGTTTGTGAGTGAAAAATTATTTTCTGTCTTTTTTTTGGTCGAATATTTTCTATCCTGTAAGTTCGAATAAAGTAGATAGATGTAACAAGTAGAATACGGATCACGATGGTGTGTTGCACGTCAAACTTGTAAGGGTAAGTAACCGGTGTCATTGACGGGTTAAATGATTATAGGGCCGTGTACAGTGGCACGTGTCCAATCACTGTGGGCGCGTGCCACCACAGCGTGCTTCTTAGTTCTTCTGAAGTACGATTTTCTGAATGCAAGCTTGAGTTCGTAGGGATTGGGCACTGCGTGACATTACTCTGGACCATCAAACCAGGGAGCCTTATTTGCTATACTCCATGCCTGATGTGGTGTACAATATTAGGATGGGAGGGAGGGGGAGGGTTCTTTTTTGTTTTGTGATTTGGTTTTATTTTTTTTTTTCTACTTAACGTTTGTGCGTGTTTTTTTGTTTGAGTTTTTTGTGTTTTGCTTTTCTTGGTTTGAGAGAGGATAACATAGATAGGTGTCGCCTTGTGAGCACGGATCTCCGCCCCGGAAACAAGCCATTCACAGTCAATACAGCCGGTTCGTCTCACATAATCATGCTCAATAGTGGATCCTTCACCTGCAACAAAAATCACCCTAGGACTCTTGGACCTTCACACACATATACAATATCTCTTATAAATCGATGCAGAGACCTTTTGTACAGCATATCTACAAGTAACCTTAATTTATCAAGGCCTTCAACTGATTTTCTTTTGTGAATGAAGACTCCAAATGGTGGCTCTCGGAAACCACAGCCAAAAGAATAAGAAATAACTATGCAACTGTAGATATTTGAATGTAGTTGTGCGTTATGAATGCGGTAATTCTGCCTCAAGAATTAGTGCTGAAGATTTAGATGTGAAGATCATGTTGAAGATGAAGGAATCTAGTGTTGAATACAATAATAGGATATCATGTATGAACTGTGGTCTCAAAATGGTCTTATGGCCAGACAAGGACACATAACAGGATATCGTGTATGAACTTATGGTCAAAGTATATTTTGATTTTTAATATTTTCAATATTAGAAAAATTCCCAAAAAAATAAAGAAAAAAAGAATTTGTGACCATAAAAATACACAAAAATAGTCCAGATTTTTCTTCAATTCCCTTTTCATTTTGCCCCTTTAAAAATTTGAAAAATTCAATTCAGGGTTATGAAGTCCTTTAAGTATAATCCCAATTTGAGCAAAAATTACATTTTTTAGTCCTTTAGTTTGGTATATGAATGTGGTAACACTTGGCCTCGAGCATAGTCCAAGATTTAGAATTATGAGATCGTGGTCAACCGCAACATCTCTGAGAGAGTCTAAAACTTGTAACAAATGATCTGTCTGGCCCCAAAAAAGACACTTAAGAACTGAAGAAGGAGATGTTCATACTCACCACGAAATCATAGTGGAGGACATCGCCTTGAGCCACGCAAAAGAGCAGGGTCAGAGTGAATCCTAACCCTAGAAATCTTCCCATCACTTCTCTCTCTCTTTAAACTTGTGTTATGATCAGTCTGGTCTTCTTCTGTGAGCTTCCCCTTCCATTGAAGGGGGGCTTTCTTATAGGAAACTTCTATCAGTGTTTGGAGGTATCCGTCAAGACGCTCCCTGTCTGCCCCCACGTGAAAATGACAGAAAACAACGTGCCCTCTGACATTACAGCAAATATTTTTTTAATTAAAAATAGAGCATTCGTCTTTCAAAGGAACGAGCTGACATTCTTCTCATTTTCTCGTGTGTCCACGAAGACGAAGAAGATTGGTTGAAGAGCACCGCACAGGAACGAGCTGACGTTCTTCCTTGATTTTACTTAGTCATACCGGCAAGAGAGAGAGAGAGAGAGAGTAAAAAAAAAAACAAAAATAATTTCTTTACGCGCTCTTCAACTGCTGCAAGACAATAGGCGTCAACGTTTTGGACGCAGGTCGACCAGTCCCATGATACTGGGCTAAATAGTGCTAGGATCAACGGACAATAATACAAAAAAAGCATAAAAGCAGCATGAAATAGAAATCTAGACACGATATTTATAATGAACCACTCTTAAACTAGGGCTATGTCCAGTAAAAGATTTCACTATAATTAGCACACCTTGCACGTCTCATTACATCCCTCAATTACAAGAGAAAAGAGTATATATAATAGCAGCTATTCATAGCCTAAATCAAACTACTAATAAAAAAAATATAAGCAATGGGGTATCTCGTCTTTGATCACCGCGCAATCGATGGTATATCTGAACTAGAGGTTCGGCATTTGACGAACTCCGAGAACGTGAGAACGAGTCCGCCCAAGCGTCGATTTTCGAGGTAAGCCTAAAACCCCCTTGATGCGTGGTTTAGATTTTCAATTACAACGCACGAGATACCCTAAGATGATCTAGGTGCACGGGCATGTGTGCTCCGTTGCTTTCCATGTATGTTTTGATTGTCTTACCCGTGCGCTGCCGGGATGAATTTCCCAATATCGCTTCCACAAAAATAACCTATTCACGAGTGATTTTCTTTGACAAAGCTTCTTAGTTTAGTCCAAAGATCCTTCGCCATCTTCTCAAAGGTCATGTTCACCAAGACATTATTGGACATAGCCAGATAGGCTTCACATCTTTCAATAGCTACTGATCCGTGCCTTCAATTGATTGGATGTAGACGCAATCTCCTCCTCCTTTACCTTCTCCTTGGTAATCATATCTTATTTGATCACGTATCATAGATACCTATCAATGAGCAAAGCCTCCATCTTCAACTTCCATTACTCGAAATCCTTTCCTCCTAACTTCTCTACTTCAATTTGCGATTAACTAGCCGACATATTCTCAAGATTTGATTTTTTCGGATCTCTCTTCACCAATAAAACCTTAACCTCAAACCTCGCTCTAATACCAAATGTCAGAATCAATGCATAATAACATGAAGTAAAGGATAAAAGTAGTGAGAAATAGAAATTGAGACATGATATTTTATCCTAGTTCACTTTTAAGCTAGGGCTATGTTCGGCAGAGAATTTCACTATAACTAGCACCTCGCACCTCTCATTACGTCCATCAATTACAAGAAAAAAAGAGTGTGTGTGTGTGTGTGTGTGTGTGTATAATAGCAGCTATTCATGAGAAAGTCATACATGCTTTCCTATTTAGGGGAAATATAAACCACCCCCCAATAATAAAGCCACTAGGCACACATGACAACATTTTTATGTTCCTATTTTTTCTATTTTACTATTTCAAAAAAAATTGTTTGGAATTGAATTTCCATTTTCTAACACAACTTAATATTTTTTTAAATAAATTATCCGAACTTCATATTTTCATTGGAAACATATAATTTTCTAGAGGAAAAAAGAGAAAAAGATGGTATACCTTTTTAATAAGTCAACGGCTGCGAGAGAAATTTCAAAAGTACTGCAAGGCTAATGGAACTCGTTGAAATGGCCAAAAAAAAAGAAAAACAAAAAAAACAAAATACCTAAGCTTATTATCAATGCATGTGCTAATAAGGCATCTTTATGATATAATCTGGAGTTTACAATGGAAAAATTATAAAAACATCTTTAGTGTAACTAGGAATGTGGATGAGAGATTATTAGGAAAATTATCGAAAAATGTCCTAAATCTATTGCAATTGTGTCATTCCAGTCCTAAACCCCTTTTTTTTTTTTGCCAATGCAGTCCTAAATATTTTTTCATTTATGTTAATTCAGTTCATCCGGTTAATTTTCGCCAAAAATCTGACGTGGATGCCGCCATGCCAAATAGGTATGACTGGCACTAACATGAATATTTTAATAATTTTTTGATAATTTATAAATTTTATATAATTTTTTCTGTTTTATTATATTTTTTACTTTTTTTCTTCACTTGCACTTAGGGCCAGCTAGGGTCACCAGCAAGGCCGTGGCACCCTCATGTAGCAAGATTTAACGAGGGCCTCACTAGTGAGAGCGATATAGCCTTAAGTGCAGGGGAAGAAAAAAGAAATATAAAAAATTATAAAAATTAAAGTATTATTAAAAAATATACACATCAGCACCGACCATATTGCTTAGGACAGCCAACATCCACGTTAGCGATTACTAGTCAAAATTGACATAAATATAAAAGTATAGGACTAGATTAGCAAAAAAAAAAAGGTTTATGATTGAATTAGCATAATTACAATATTTTAGGACTTTTTAAATAATTTTTCAAAAGATTATTCAAAGAATTAGTAATGTCGGTACACTAAATCAAGAATCATTGGCCGCACAAAATGTGAAACTCAAATTAAGTTGTAAGGATATAATTTCTCGCGAATATCTAAAAATAATTCCTCACAAATGCTCTGATTTTTGCGTTAAAATTTCCGCTTTTAGCGGAACCAATGGAGTAGGTGCTATTTGAATATATGAACTACACTGCATGATAATAACAACACGAAGACAAAAACAAAGTTAGTTGGGAAGATTGAAAACGAGCTTACGTTGTCTTATCTATCAAGTTTAATCTAGTGGAATTATGTTGTGTTTCATGTAATAATCATGTTTGCTTTATGAGCACGTTTTAGGGTTCATTTAGAACTAGACGACATGAATGAGATCATGCCGGATCCTAGGAGGCCAGATCAAACGTGGAAGCCTTCCGGTTCAGGAAATGGAGCAACTAGGTAGTGAACCGGCTCTTTAGTCACAACCAGGGCATTAGTTAAATTGGTGTGTAGGGATCAAATATTTTACACTATGGATTCTAATGTTACAAGATATGGCAAGACTTATCTAGTGACCGTGTAGACCAAGTCCATCTTTATCGTTGATCATGCGGGCCCCTCAACTAATGGTCGAGAAGGTATTGGTCTGCATGAACTATCAAACAATACACACGATCGAATGATGATCATAATTCTCGAAGTTGCTTTTTTTTTTTTTTTACCTGCTAATACGCGCATGAATTAGCTTTGCTTAGTGATTCTAACTACACAGATGTAAACAAAAGTTGCATAAACAGTTAAGTAAGGAATGATTATTTAATCCAAAAAAAAAATTTCATTGAGGATCTCCTCGACCCCAGGTGGTCAGGGGCCACCTTTTACTCGGGTCCAAATCATTTTGTCCACAAATCATGGCAAAATGCTCAGCATCATCCTTTACTTTATGTTATATGCACGAGGTATAAAAAAAACACGTGGTGTATCCGTTCGTCCATTGTCCCAATACGTAACATAATTATTAATCTCGGACGTGCCTAGAGTTGAGTAAATGATTTCTCGTTGGACATGAAGGGATCGCTCGTGAAAAAGAACTTGCATGGAGCTCGTGGGAGAAAAATGGAATAAAGGGAATATGCTAAGGGCAGTGCGATTATTATCTCGTGTTTATGCATTGTTGCTGTATTAGCATGTTAATTACAAAGTAGACGAGTGAGAAAAAGAGATTTGGTTGTGCGTGCCCTAGAAGACAGACAAAAGAAAGGTTGATAACATGAAATAATGGATTGGCATCGTGGAGCTCATAGTGCTTTTAGCATTGTGCATGAACTTTAATTTGATATTAAACTATAAAAGGAATAAGTGGAAATGTATTTAACCAATATATTCACTACAAACGCATAAGACTAGAGTTCTATTGCTGCTGCACAAGATTAGAGTTCTTAAAAATTGGTTCTCAAGCGGAAAGAAACTTGATTTCACTAGTCCCGTGCGTCTATTGGCGCCTGAACCAGACCTGGCTCTTTCTACGAAATGGGGCGCTTCTGATTCATATCTCAATCACAATTCGTATTATGCGAGAAACCCAGTGCACAATCCGGTGCATACAATAATTGCTCGTATATGGAGGCAGTGAGCAAATTATATCAATTGCTAATGAGTTCTATGCGTGCGCGACTGTTAGGAGCGTATTGGACATATCATACGACAAGAATAAGTGAGATTCGCATAAAATTGAACATGTGGAAAACAAAACAAACAGCTTACCTCCCCACACCATAACATGAAGTGTAGTCGATCGATATGTGTCAACCTGAGACCTCATGTAAGTGAGTGAGGCGGGTTATTGAGAAGGATAATGTGTTGGGAGAAAAGCAAGAGAAAGCAGAGAGTGAAGAAGATCTAGACTTCATTGCATTTTAATCACCAACTAGAAAACTAGGCAGTACATGTACATACCTTTAGGAGTATAAGATCTACTTCATAGTACAGTGTGCTTTCCCTCACCGTCACTAAGAGTTGTCAACACCTTGTAGTTTAGTTTATTTATCATAATTTAATAAGTAAGAAATGATTATGTGGTAGTCTTTAATCTATTGTGAAATTAACAGTGGCCACCAAAAAAAAAATAAAGAACAAAATATTAAAAATTATTGTGGGATCCACTCTTTCAAGAATTTGTTATCCACAACATATCGCAACTCTCAAAGTCACCTAAAGATCGATATTACGGTTTTGTCCATTGGGAATTGGTCAAATTAGTGTGCAGGGATCAAATATTTTCCACTCTAAACTTTAGCATTATGAGATATAGCACGCATTATAAATTGACTATGTAGGCCAAGTCCATCTCTGCCATCGATCACGCGAGCTCTGCAACTAATGGTCGAGATGATATTGGTCCACAGGATCTGTTGAAGCATGCATGAGATCGAACGATGATTCTATTTTCAGAAGTCGCTCATTTTTTAGTGTGCGTCAATTAGCTTTTCTTAAAGATTCATCAAGAGGAGTCTGGCTTTAGGGCTCTAGATGAAGGCTCAATCTAACCATTCTCAATTGATTCCGACCACACACATGCGAACAAAGTTGTACAAACAGTTAAGTAAGGAATGATTATTTAATCCGTAAAAAATCACATTTATCGTTTTTCTCCTCTCTTTTTCCTTTCTTGCTTTTTCTTTTGACCTTGTGGCCCCCTCTCTTCTCACCTTTTCTTCGGCTTTAACCTGTGCAGATCTTGGAAGCAAGATTTGAAGGACAACTTGCAAAATCGTGGACCTGCTTTTTCCTGTCCAGCTTGCTCTCTCTGCCGCTTTTCATTCTTCATAATGGCCGTGTATTCTGTTTAGTGGCCCCCCGACTTTTGTCCACTTCTCCCCATGGTGGACCCGCCAAAGGGAAAAGAAAGATTGTACCCTCCCTCCCCCTCTCTCTCTCTCTCTCTGCGTGGCAGTCCCTCAATGGCCGTGAATTTTGTGAAGGCCATGAATAAATCTTTCTCAATTTTGCCCATAGATTTGACCTGCAAATACCAACGAAAGAGCTCGTAAGATTTGGTGATGCAAGTAAAAGAATTTTCATGACGTCAAGGACCCATCTAGGTGACTCGTCAACATGGAGACAGCTCATGGTTCGAGCAAGAACAACGAGGGAGCAGCCCGGTTGTTATTTGTAGAGGGGACTGAGATGCAACGGCGGCGTCGATGACAGGATCAATGGCTCGAGACTCGACTACGTTCTCTTGGCTTCGTTACGGCGGCATGATTCGGCAATCGAGGCTGCTCATGTGATGGAAGATAATTTAATGTTAAAGAAATTCTTAACTCAAGATACTCAAGACACAAAGAGGGAAACGAGATGAGAGAAATTTTCTGAAATTTTTTTTAATACTCCACCTTATCTCACCATAATGGAAACAATTACAAGACACGTCTTTATATAAACTAGTTACAAGACTCTTGAACAAACTCTTAAATGACTCATAAATAAAATAAACATTCCAATGAGATAGACACTTGGAAACTTACAAAACATTAACTAGACATCGAGAGACTCTTGAGAGCAACAATATAATAAAGACTCTTCAGAATCGAACAGACACTGATCGACAACTGCAACATTCATGAATTTGGTTTAATTTCTAACACTCCCCCTTAAATCAAATTCTCTTCCATCGATCATTCCAAGTAGGCTCTTCAACTTCCGAAATGCATCGACCTCTAGAAGTTTTGTAAAAATATCGGCTACTTGGTCTTCGGTCTTCACATGAGAAATTTCGATCTCTTTCTCTTTCACTTGCTCTCGAATGAAATGTTATTGAACATCGATATGCTTGCTTCGATCATGAAAAACCGGATTTTTTGCCAAAGCAATCACAGAAACATTATCGACAAAAATCTCTGTTGCTTTCTTCTCCTCCATGTGAATTTCTTTGAGTAGTCTTCTCAACCATATCGCATGACAAACACATGAGGACACTGCTACATATTCAGCTTCACATGTCAATAGAGTAACACTAGGTTGCTTCTTTAATAACCACGTGAAAGCGGTGTCACACAAGAAAGCCTGTAGTGCTTTTTCGATCATCGATGTCTCCACCATAATCACTGTCTAAATAAGCTCTAAGCTGAAATGAGTTAGACTGAGTGTAGAGTAAACCATGATCAATAGTACCTTTGATGTAGCGAAGTATCCTCTTTGCAGCTTTAAGATGAGTTGACTTTGGTTTCTCCATGTATCGACTCACAATTCCAACACTATACATGATATCCGGTCTCGTGCAAGTCAAGTATCTCAAGCTTCCAATCAAGCTTCTATAATACATCGAATCAACATCATCTCCATCATCAAACTTCGAAAGCTTGGCACCGCACTCCATCGGTGTATTGACCGGTGTACAATTCATCATATTGAATTTTTCAAGGATATTTTCTGCATATCCTTTTTGGGAAATAAAAATCCCATCCACACTTTGCTTCACTTCTATGCCAAGGAAATAACTCATGAGACCATTGTCGGTCATCTCAAATTCCTTCACCATCAATGCCTTAAATGCATTGATCATCGATGGATTATTTCCTGTAAAAACAAGGTCATCGACATATAAACATGCCAATAAAACATCACATTTTTCTTGCTTCAAATAAAGTGCATGCTCATATGGACATTGAGAGAAGCCATTTGCTTTGAAATAGGCATCGATTCTAGAATTCCATGCTCTCGGTGCTTGTTTAAGCCCATAGAGAGCTTTCTTTAACCGCATCACTTTGTCTTCATGACCTTTCACAATAACCCCTCGGGTTGCTCAACCTAAATCTCTCCATCGAGGATGCCATTTAAAAATGCTGATTTGACATCCATTTGATAAATTCTCCAATTATTTTGTATTGCAATGGAAATCATCAATCTATCTATTTTCCATGCGAATGAGGGAGCAAATACCTCTTCATGGTCGATCCCGGGATTTTGCTTGTACCCCTTTGCGACTAACCTGGCCTTATACCTTGTCACTTCTCCTTTCTCGTTCTTCTTGGCTTTATACACCCATTTCACACCAATCGATTTCTTGTTCTTCGGAAGAACCGCAAGTTCCCATGTTTGATTCTTCTCGATAGCTTCAATTTCTTCATTCATGGCTTTTCTCCATTTTTCTTCTTTGGCGGCATCGTCGTAGAGAAGTGGTTCACAATCGACAAGAAGACATACAAGGTGAAGCTCATCAGTAGCTTCATAAATCTCGGACAATCTCCTCGTTCTTGGCACCAATGGTTCATCAATACCGTTTGAAGAAGTCGACGGAGATGAACTCAAAGAAAATATTTGAGAAGAAGGTGAAGAGTGATCCTTCAACTCCATTTGGCCAGAATCACCATGAACATTTGCATCATCTTTTGGATATTCTTCCCACAAGCCTTCTTCATCAAAGTTGACAGCTCGGCTTATATTCACTTTCAAAGTGTTAGGATCAAATAATCAATAGGCTTTGGAAGAAGAGTCATACCCGATAAAAATGAGCTTTTTGTTCCTCTCTTCCAGTTTCGATCTTTTCTGGTCGGGTACGTGAGCATATGCAATGCTCCCAAAGATTCTCAAGTGAGAAACACTAGGCCTTTTCCCAACTAGGCCTTTTCCCGCTCCATGCTTCTTATGGAGTCACACCATCGAGTCCATTTGTGGGACATCTATTTTGTAGATAGACCGCACACTTAACAGTTTCACCCCAAAGCTTCTTGGGCAAAATTTTGCTCTTCAATATGCTTCGAACCATGTCAAGAATGGTTCTATTCTTCCGTTCAGCCACGCCAATTTGTTGGGGAGAATACGGAGCTATCAAGAAATGTCGAATACCATGTTCTTCACAAAATTTGTTGAATGTGGCTGAAGTGAATTCACCTCCATGATCGGTTCTCATGGCTTTGATGAAATAGCCACTCTCTTTTTCAACTAACTTCTTGAATTGTTTGAATGTATCAAACACTTTCGATTTCTCCTTCAAGAAATACAACCAGGTTTTTTGAGTAAAATCATCAATAAATGTAACAAAGTATCGATGATTACCATACGATTGAGGTGTGATTGGACCACACACGTCCGAATGAATTAACTCAAGTGGCTTCTTCGCTCGATAAGTTGCTTCCATTGGAAAACTTGTTCTAGAATGCTTACTGATAACACAACCTTCACATACTTGATTTGGATGATCAATATGTGGTAAGCCATACACCATCTTCTTGCGAGAGAGCACATTAAGTCCGCCAAAATTGAGATGGCCAAACCTCAAATGCCACAACCATGAAGGATCATCCACGCATGCCTTTAAACATCAAGCCATTTCATTTTTTATATCGAGAAGAAACATTCGGTTCTTCGAAATCTTCGCATTTGCAATCAGTTTATTAGTTTGGTCTCTTAGCACAAGGCTAAGATCTTTCATGTGGATAGTATAACCTTTTTCAAGAAGTTGTCCCGAACGAGACTTTCCCTTTGATTGTCTCATCTAACTCGGCAAACATCTCCTTTCTTCCACACATGTGGTTACTTGCACCGATGTCCAAATACCATGTATCAGTTTGTCCACCTTCATCTTCTTTAAATGCCAATAAAAGAACTTGCTCCGCATCATTCACCAAGTTCGCCTTTTCATCTGCTCCACTACTTTCTTTGTTCCAACAATTAGAAGCGTAGTGGCCAATTTTGTTACAATGATAACATCGAATTTTAGATTTATCATACCATTGTCCTCTCGAATTCGTTCCTCCTCCACGAACACTTCTTTGACTCTGGTATTGGTTCTCATAGCGAACAACATCTCCTCTGCTTCGTCCACGACCTCTACCTTGAAATCGACCTCGGCCTCGACCTTGATCATGATCTTGATTAATCCCTCGAGACTACACAAGATTACTACTCTGGCCCTTCTCTTCTTGGATAGACAATCGAGCTTGGAGTACTTCCTCCACAGGCTCATTCTTGTTTCTTCTAAGTCTTTCTTCATGGGCTTATAATGAACCCAAAAGTTCATCAATTGTCATAATGTCCAAGTCTTTGGACTCTTCAATTGCAACAACAATGTGGTCATATCTTTTGTCTAGGGATCGCAGAATCTTCTCAACAACACGAACATCTAGAACATCTTCATCATTTCTTTTCATCTGGTTAACAATCGTCAAAACTCTTGTGAAATAATCGGCAATCAATTCAGATTCTTTCATACAAATTACCTCGAATTCGCCTCATAAAGTTTGAAGACGAATCTTCTTCACTTTTTCTACTCCTTGATGTGTGTTGTGAAGGATCTTCCACGACTCCTTTGAAGTAGAAACATTCGAGACTTTCTCGAACAAGGAATCATCTAGCACTTGATAGATGATTGACAGGGCTAATTGGTCTTTTTGTACGAACCTTCTCCAAAGTATTCCTTTGAGTTTGATTCAAAGTGGCTTCGTCTTCTGGATCATCATAGCCAGTGTTAACCATTTCCCATACCATAGGCACCGAGCAAGGCTTTCATTCTAGAAGCCCAATTACCATAATTTTCTTTTATAAGACGAGGATATTGAAGAGGAAGGGGATTATTTGTGGAGGCCATGACCATGAACCTGGCTTTGATACCAATTTGATGGAAATAATTTGATGGTAAAGAAATTCTTAACTCAAGATACTAAAGACACAAAGAGGGAACGAGATGAAGAGAACGTTTCTGAAATTTCTTTAATACTCCGCCTTATCTCATCAGAATGGAAACACATTACAAGG
>JAGVVM010005474.1:0-14875 GCA_019149425.1 Psidium friedrichsthalianum | reverse complement strand
AATTCTATTGTGCAATGCAGATGCTATAATACCAAGCGTAAGGACCGAACTAACTTTGCTATATCAACCAGAAACGACACGAAATTCCGACCCAAGCCTAAATAACAAAGTAAACGGGTGACTCATCTCCAATGTCAGCCATGAAGCAAAGGCTTAGAGCCACGTCGCGAACACGTTCTACAAGTCACTCACACGAGCTCTAATTGATTCAGAGAGATGTCGAAACGCCAAATTGTTCGAAAAGGGTTTTGGGAACTAACCACGCATTGCCGCACGCCGGACTGAAAATCGGGACAACACCGAACTTCCTCTCTGTCGAGATCCGTACTCTGTTGCCTGAAAACCAAAGGATGGCAAAAAAAAAAAAAAAGCAGCAGCAGAAGATAAGGAGATCGAAATGAGCAAGTGACGGAGCGCGAGCCCGATTCAGGGAGGGAAGGTGGCGGAAACAGAAGGCGGACCTGCGAAGAAGGAAGATTGAGCAACGAAGACGAGAAGACAGAGGAATGCAGCAACGCAGACCAGATGCGGAACCGTCAACCTCCTGCCATTGCCGGAGGATGAAGAAGATGACGCCCGGTGGTATCTCATCTACCTTCCCCCCGACCATGAGATAGAGAGAGAAAGAAAGTGGTGGAGAAACAGAGAAAGAAACGGAACATCACGTGTTAAAATCAAATTTTTTTCACCGTTCATGAAAATTATTACGATTTTATTGGCCGGCTAATTATTACAAAAATTAAGATTAATCACTTTTAGAAAAACATTCTCCAAACACTGTTCATTTTTCACGAAAACAAGGAAACCCTAAATAATGAGATAGAGTTCTTTGGTATACCGTGAACACCGTAACTACCAAATCCTGTCCGTGAAAAAAAAAGTGATTGGCAAATTACTTCCCCGTTAATAACTTATCAAAACAGATTTCGAACAAAAAAACCAACATTTATTTATAAATGATATTTAGAAAACTATAATGATAACCTTCCAATATTTACTTTTACCTTCCAATATTTAGCAACTTTTATCCCTATTCTAAATAGTGTACCAACACACATTGCATGAGAGACTAAGCAATCCTAATCAGAGATTGTTTTGATGTCATGTTAGAAAATTCAACTTAAAAAAAATTAAACTATTATGTGGAGGGAAGAACACATAAATATAAAGAGCATATAAAATTCATTGTCAATCGATATGGGACAACATCTTTAACACCAACTATTTTCATACTTTGTAATATTTGTCTTTGTGACTTACTAATGCCATTTAGTTATTGCTTTTGACTGATGTACTAACATTCGTCAGGTTAAGATAGCACAGAAATTTTAGTCGTTTACAACATTTTATATTGCTTAGTTTGAAAAGGTAACATCTTTTATTTATCTTTCTAGAATTACAAACTGGTTTAACAAAAATACCAATATTTATTTTCGTGACTCAAACTAGCTTTTACTTGAAAGTACCAATTTTTTTTTCATTGATGTGCCGATATCCATCACATTATGATACCACCTAATTTTAGTCGTTCACCAACTCTTTATCTTTCTGGTTTTGAAAAGTACGACCATGTCTTTGCACTTCCGAGATTATTCACTACCTTTATAATTTATTTATGTCCTATTATGCATCTGAAGATACCAACTTTATTTGAAATATCATTCTTAATTTTATTGACGATATCTTATTGTGACGAATGTGATACAAAGATAGTAAATCCATGTAAGTATCAGTAACTTCCAATATGTTGAGCCACAAAAATAAACGTTAGGAAGATTATTCAATTAGTTGATAATTTTGGGCTTCTCCAAAATCAAGCAAGGTGAAAGTTGATAGTGACTAAGATTAGTCGATATCTTAATGTGACGAATGTTGATTTATTAGGTTAATTAGGGTTGGTAATTTTGTATAAAAATTAGTAATTTCAAAAGAGCCGTTAAACCACAGGACAAATGTCGGAAGGCTATTAAATTAATTGATAATCTTGGAAGCATAAAGAAGTGCCTGTATTTTTCAAAATGAATCGAGATATAAGGTTGGTAAGTCACTAGAGATAGTTGGAATCTTCGCACGACAAATGTTGGCACACCAATCAAATTAAGGTTGGCACACCAATACATTCTGGAGCTGAGATACTACATTAGGATAAAAGTTCTCAATCTTAGAAAACAGGCATTCAAACCCCTCGACAAAATCTCCCTCTATGGTGAGTACAGAAAAGAGAGTGACCGAGATACAAGCTTCATGTCATCCATCAAATGGTTGCCACACAAGGCAGCTAAACAGCTAAAATCAAAAAATAAATGTTATCAATTTCTTGCATGTTTTCACGTGTGAAAAGCATTAGAATCACCACAAGTTAAAATATAAGGGCCCAATGAAGATGATGACAAGATCTCTAGACCACGTTTTAAGCCCATTGACTAACAAGACAATCAAATCTTAAATATAATGCAATTTTTAAGACAAGTTATGCTATGCAATAATAAATGATGCACAATCTTGTCTTCATAAGCCAGACCGTTATGAGCAGTGGCAAGGGAAGTTCCTTGCTGGTTATATACAAATTCGAAATATTCATAGCTGTCGTGTAAATTAAGATCGTATGTATGACCTCAAACAATACACGCCAGTTATGAACATTTCGATCCCTATATAACAGCAAGGAACTTCCCCTTGCCACTGCTCATAATGGTCCAGCATATAAAGATAAGATTGTGTCTCCTATGCTATTGCATAGCATAACTTGTCTTAAGATTGTAGCTGAGCAATCCAACAACTACCGACGGGTTTAGGATTGCGACACCCGTGCCCAGTCCTTAGAGCCAATCTTTTTTGGGAGGTTATAGATCCATTTTACCGACTTCCCTTGCCTACATTGTTCCATCGACTTAATGTGATTATGAGTACGACTTGGCGTGGACGGCACTGGATCCTCCAAATTTCAAGTGCATTACATGTAATTAGATTGATTGTCTTGTTAGTTAATGGGCTTAAAACGTGGTCTCGGGATCTTGTCATCATCTCCATCGGGCCCTTATATTTTAAGATTCTAATGCTTTTCACACGTGTGGATGGATCCTTACGATAAACTTCTGACCGCCGTGAGTTCACTGTAGCTGAGATCCATCATTTTGCGGATCCGAACATCAATCGCACTTAATTAGACATCAACTGGTGATACTTACTCACTGAGGGAAGGCGGCACTAGGTGTTTGGACGTTTTTGTCGTTCTCGTGAACAGATAAGCACGAGAGAGAGGATTTTGGTGACCGGAGCTGTGATGCCATATCCTTTTATCTTGGCACCCAATTCATCAGCAGAGAGATCATCCAGAGTTGCAAGTACTTGCTTTAGCTCCGCAGCCTTGTCCGCACTTATACTTAAATCCTTTGGAGTTTCTTATTACAACAATATTGAGCAGATGGTCAGCTCGATAGCAGGCCCCGGCTTTCCCATCCTTCACCATAAGGTCAGTAAACCTGTCCACGTGACCGGATGCCTTAAGGACAATCTCCGGTGTGAGACGAGCATTCAATCTCCGACATGTGCTCCTCGAGAATATGCCCCCGCCGGAACGCCTCCATGGCAGCCTGGGGCTGCTCCTTGATGCTGGCCTCATCGATCTTGAGGTCTTTGACCTCCGCGATGGCGGCGTCAATCTCGAACTCTGGTGCCATGCTGGCCTCGAGGCCCGGACGGCATCGTCCTGCGCATCGGCGGCGAGGGCCTTGCGGAGCAAGTCCTTGGTGCGGTCCATCACAGGGGAGGTCGGGGGCGACTCTGGGGAAGAAGAAAGAAGATGAGACGACGGTTGCATTCAAATCGAATCCTCCGGGCGATGGCGGAGGAAAAACTGAAGATACGGTTGTCAGGGTTTATCCGTTGATAATCCACCGATAAATGTCTAAATTATTTGTCTATGCAAGGAAAAATTGGGTGTCGCGTCTAGCGATATGATAGGGGGAAATTAGGGATAAGATTATTTGGTGGTGGCTAATGAGAATTTTGGTTTTAATTTTGGTCGATGAAGGTCTTAAGGTTTTAATTAGTAGTGGGATAAATACGTCACGGGATACAAGTTTGTAGTTTTTTGTGAAATGGAAATTGATTTGGATAAATGCAGCTTGAGGTACAAGGTGGCCTTTTAATGGTATTAGCGCGAGAAAGATTCGAATCGCATATTTAGCATCATGTTTACACCAATAGAGTTTCATACCTACACAATCCTACTAATATTTAAAATGAATATACATATAAACAAGATAGAGAAGTTAGTATGCTAGTACACTCACCCTCAAGTCGGTGCGTGAAAAATCAATGACGCTTTTTACTTCTTAATAGCATTGCTAAAAGATTCCTGAGTCACTCGAAGAAATTATTGATGTTATTTATTGCTCTTTTTCCTTTTAGCTACAAAAAAACAAACTATTATTCAACGTGACTTTCAAACCTTAACCCGTGTGGATTTCAAATGGAGTTCATCAAACAAAAGGAGAACATATCTTACATAGTAGTTTCAAATAATCATCCTTCGACATACTAAACAACGACGAGGAAAAGGATAAGTTGGTATACAAAAAATACATTCTCTTCATCCATCTGGTAACACAAAGAACTTCTTCAAAGCCGGGCAAATTTCTCCAACTCTCGACATGTCTATTACATATGCCAAAATATAATCATAAAAAGACTTCAACCCAGATATGATGCAAGAAATTGGTTAACAGGAAGGAGCCAGTTTTACCTGCTTAACAAGCTTCCTATTCGTGTTGTCGAAATGGCCTCTTGAACCAAAGCATGGCGATCATCGTCCTCATTGAGAATTTCTCGATGGCCCTATCCATCGCTCGAAAGTAAGAGACCCTCCAAGATCGCTTGAAGTGAAAGATGCTATAGAATCCTAGAACTCCCACCGTAAAACCAGGTCCCAATCCTGCATAGAACCAATTGCGGATATCCAAATCGTGTTCGCTAGGCTTATCTCCACTCGAACTAAGACGTCAGTATCGGGTGGCTCGTCCCCAGGACAAATCTTTGAAAGAGAGCTCCACAGAGTCCGTTGTTGCCGCGATAAACAGATTCGTCGTCCAAGTACGCAGATGGCTACTGGACGGTATAGGACCGAAGAGTCTATTGAAGGACAATTCAAATGACAAAGAAAGTCAATGTTGGATATTCCTGGAGGGATGGTACCTGACAGTTTATTTCTAGAAAGATCAAGAGATTCCAAGTGTTTTAGGTCACCAATACTCGAGGGATGTGTCCACTCAAATTATTCGAGAGAGGTTTAGATTTTGAAGTTTAAGAAGCATAGTGAACTCTTCGGTATCTGCCCCTCAAACATGTTGGAGGGGCAGATACCGAAGAGTTCACTATGCTTCTTAAACTTCAAATCTAAACCTCTCTCGGAATAATTTGAGTGGACACATCCCTCGAGTATTGGTGACCTAAAACACTTGGAATCTCTTGATCTTTCTAGAAATAAACTGTCAGGTACCATCCCTCCAGAATATCCAACATTGACTTTCTTTGTCATTTGAATTTGTCCTTCAATAGACTCTTCGGTCCTATACCGTCCAGTAGCCATCTGCGTACTTGGACGACGAATCTGTTTATCGCGGCAACAACGGACTCTGTGGAGCTCCTCTTTCAAAGATTTGTCCTGGGGACGAGCCACCCGATACTGACGGTCTTAGTTCGAGTGGAGATAAGCCTAGCGAACACGATTTGGATATCCGCAATTGGTTCTATGCAGGATTGGGACCTGGTTTTACGGTGGGAGTTCTAGGATTCTATAGCATCTTTCACTTCAAGCGATCTTGGAGGGTCTCTTACTTTCGAGCGATGGATAGGGCCATCGAGAAATTCTCAATGAGGACGATGATCGCCATGCTTTGGTTCAAGAGGCCATTTCGACAACACGAATAGGAAGCTTGTTAAGCAGGTAAAACTGGCTCCTTTCCTGTTAACCAATTTCTGGCATCATATCTGGGTTGAAGTCTTTTTAATGATTATATTTGGCATATGTAATAGACATGTCGAGAGTTGGAGAAATTTGCCCGGCTTTGAAGAAGTTCTTTGTGTTACCAGATGGATGAAGAGAATGTATTTTTTGTATACCAACTTATCCTTTTCCTCGTCGTTGTTTAGTATGTCGAAGGATGATTATGTTGAAAACTACTATGTAAGATATGTTCTCCTTTTGTTTGATGAACTCCATTTGAAATCCACACGGGTTAAGGTTTGAAAGTCACGTTGAATAATAGTTTGTTTTTTGTAGCTAAAAGGAAAAAGAGCAATAAATAACATCAATAATTTCTTCGAGTGACTCAGGAATCTTTTAGCAATGCTATTAAGAAGTAAAAAGCGTCATTGATTTTTCACGCACCGACTTGAGGGTGAGTGTACTAGCATACTAACTTCTCTATCTTGTTTATATGTATATTCATTTTAAATT
Organism: Psidium friedrichsthalianum; assembly: GCA_019149425.1. Taxonomy (NCBI): domain Eukaryota; kingdom Viridiplantae; phylum Streptophyta; class Magnoliopsida; order Myrtales; family Myrtaceae; genus Psidium; species Psidium friedrichsthalianum. Next base: position 8,415 of record JAGVVM010005474.1, on the reverse strand, counting down.
ATTAGTAGGATTGTGTAGGTATGAAACTCTATTGGTGTAAACATGATGCTAAATATGCGATTCGAATCTTTCTCGCGCTAATACCATTAAAAGGCCAACCTTGTACCTCAAGCTGCATTTATCCAAAATCAATTTCCATTTCACAAAAAACTACAAACTTGTATCCCGTGACGTATTTATCCCACTACTAATTAAAACCTTAAGACCTCCATCGACCAAAATTAAAACCAAAATTCTCAATTAGCCACCAACCAAATAATCTTATCCCTAATTTCCCCCTATCATATCGCTAGACGCGACACCCAACATTTTCCTTGCATAGACAAATAATTTAGACATTTATCGGTGGATTATCAACGGATAAACCCTGACAACCGTATCTTCAGTTTTTCCTCCGCCATCGCCCGGAGGATTCGATTTGAATGCAACCGTCGTCTCATCTTCTTTCTTCTTCCCCAGAGTCGCCCCCGACCTCCCCTGTGATGGACCGCACCAAGGACTTGCTCCGCAAGGCCCTCGCCGCCGATGCGCAGGACGATGCCGTCCGGGCCTCGAGGCCAGCATGGCACCAGAGTTCGAGATTGACGCCGCCATCGCGGAGGTCAAAGACCTCAAGATCGATGAGGCCAGCATCAAGGAGCAGCCCCAGGCTGCCATGGAGGCGTTCCGGCGGGGGGCATATTCTCGAGGAGCACATGTCGGAGATTGAATGCTCGTCTCACACCGGAGATTGTCCTTAAGGCATCCGGTCACGTGGACAGGTTTACTGACCTTATGGTGAAGGATGGGAAAGCCGGGGCCTGCTATCGAGCTGACCATCTGCTCAAAATATGTTGTAATAAGAAACTCCAAAAGGATTTAAGTATAAGTGCGGACAAGGCTGCGGAGCTAAAGCAAGTACTTGCAACTCTGGATGATCTCTCTGCTGATGAATTGGGTGCCAAGATAAAAGGATATGGCATCACAGCTCCGGTCACCAAAAATCCTCTCTCTCGTGCTTATCTGTTCACGAGAACGACAAAAACGTCCAAACACCTAGTGCCGCCTTCCCTCAGTGAGTAAGTATCACCAGTAGATGTCTAATTAAGTGCGATTGATGTTCGGATCCGCAAAATGATGGATCTCAGCTACAGTGAACTCACGGCGGTCAGAAGTTTATCGTAAGGATCCATCCACACGTGTGAAAAGCATTAGAATCTTAAAATATAAGGGCCCGATGGAGATGATGACAAGATCCCGAGACCACGTTTTAAGCCCATTAACTAACAAGACAATCAAATCTAATTACATGTAATGCACTTGAAAATTTGGAGGATCCAGTGCCATCCACGCCAGGTCGTACTCATAATCGCATTAAGTCGATGGAACAATGTAGGCAAGGGAAGTCGGTAAAATGGATCTATAACCTCCCAAAAAGATTGGCTCTAAGGACTGGGCACGGGTGTCGCAATCCTAAACCCGTCGGTAGTTGTTGGATTGCTCAAGCTACAATCTTAAGACAAGTTATGCTATGCAATAGCATAGGAGACACAATCTTATCTTTATATGCTGGACCATTATGAGCAGTGGCAAGGGGAAGTTCCTTGCTGTTATATAGGGATCGAAATGTTCATAACTGGCGTGTATTGTTTGAGGTCATACATACGATCTTAATTTACACGACAGCTATGAATATTTCGAATTTGTATATAACAGCAAGGAACTTCCCTTGCCACTGCTCATAACGGTCTGGCTTATGAAGACAAGATTGTGCATCATTTATTATTGCATAGCATAACTTGTCTTAAAAATTGCATTATATTTAAGATTTGATTGTCTTGTTAGTCAATGGGCTTAAAACGTGGTCTAGAGATCTTGTCATCATCTTCATTGGGCCCTTATATTTTAACTTGTGGTGATTCTAATGCTTTTCACACGTGAAAACATGCCCAAGAAATTGATAACATTTATTTTTTGATTTTAGCTGTTTAGCTGCCTTGTGTGGCAACCATTTGATGGATGACATGAAGCTTGTATCTCGGTCACTCTCTTTTCTGTACTCACCATAGAGGGAGATTTTGTCGAGGGGTTTGAATGCCTGTTTTTCTAAGATTGAGAACTTTTATCCTAATGGTAGTATCAGCTCCAGAATGTATTGGTGTGCCAACCTTAATTTGATTGGTGTGCCAACATTTGTCGTGCGAAGATTCCAACTATCTCTAGTGACTTACCAACATTATATCTTGATTGATTTTGAAAAATACAGGCACTTCTTTATACTTCCGAGATTATCAATTAATTTAATAGCCTTCCGACATTTGTCCTGTGGTTTACCAACTCTTTTGAAATTACTAATTTTTTATAAAAATTACCAACCCTAATTAACCTAATATATCAACATTCGTCACATTAAGATATCGACTAATTTTAGTCATTATCAACTTTCATCTTGCTTGATTTGGAGAAGTCCAAAATTATCAACTAATTGAATAATTTCCTAACGTTTATTTTTGTGGCTCAACATATTGGAAGTTACTGAGACTTACATGGATTTACCAATCTTTGTACCAACATTCGTCACAATAAGATATCGTCAATAAAATTAAGAACGATAATTTCAAATAAAAGTTGGTATCTTCAGATGCATTAATAAGACATAAATAAATTATAAAGGTAGTGAATAATCTTTGAAGTATAAAGGCATGGTCGTACTTTTCAAAACCAAGAAAGATAAAGAGTTGGTGAATGACTAGAATTAGGTGGTATCATAATGTGATGAATATTGGTACATCAATGAAAAAAAATTGATACTTTCGAATAAAAGCTAGTTGTGAGTCACGAAAATAAATATTGGTATTTTGTTAAACCAGTTTGTAATTCTGGAAAGATAAATAAAAGGTGTTACTTTTCAAAACCAAGCAATATAAAATGTTGTAAACGACTAAAATTACTGTGCTATCTTAACCTGACGAATGTTAGTACATCAGTCAAAAGCATAACTAAAAGGCAATGGTAAGTCACAAAGACAAATATTAGTAAAGTATGAAAATAGTTGGTGTTAAAGATGTTGTCCCATATCGATTGACAACGAATTTTATATGCTCTTTATATTTATGTGGTCTTCCTCCACCTAACAGTTTAATTTTTTTGAGTTGAATTTTCTAACATGACATCAAAACAATCTCTGATTAGGATTGCTTAGTCTCTCAATGCAATGTGTGTTGGTACACTATTAGAATAGGGATAAAAGTTGCTAAATATTGGAAGGTAAAAGTAAATATTGGAAGGTTATCATTATAGTTTCTAAATATCAATTATAAATAAATGTTGGTTTTTTGTTCGAAATCTGTTTTGATAAGTTATTAACGGGGCAAGTAATTTGCCAATCACTTTTTTTCATCACGGACAGGATTGGTAGTTACGGTGTTCACGGTATACCAAAGAACTCTATCTCATTATTTAGGGTTCGCTTGTTTCGTGAAAAATGAACAGTGTTTGGAGAATGTTTTTCTAAAAGTGATTAATCTTAATTTTTGTAATAATTAGCCGGCCAATAAATCATAATAATTTTCATGAACGGTGAAAAAAATTTGATTTTAACACGTGATGATTCCGCATTCTTTCTCTGTTTCTCCCCACTTTCTTTCTCTCTCTATCTCATGGTCGGTGGAGAAGGAGATGAGATACCACCGGGCGTCATCTTCTTCATCCTCCGGCAATGGCAGGAGGTTGACGGTTCCGCATCTGGTCTGCGTTGCTGCATTCCTCTGTCTTCTCGTCTTCGTTGCTCAATCTTCCTTCTTCGCAGGTCCGCCTTCTGTTTCCGCCACCTTCCCTCCCTGAATCGAACTCGCGCTCCGTCACTTGCTCATTTCGATCTCCTTATCTTCTGCTGCTGCTTTTTTTTTTTTGCCATCCTTTGGGTTTTCAGGCGAACAGAGTACGGATCTCGACGGAGAGGAAGTTCGGGTGTTGTCCGATTTTCAGTCCGGCGTGCGACAATGCGTGGTTAGTCCCAAAACCCTTTTCGAACGATTTGGCGTTTCGCATCTCTCTGAATCAATTAGAGCTCGTAGCGCTGCAGAACGTTTCGCGATCGTGGCTGCTAAGCTTGCTTATAGCTGACATTGGTAGATGAGTCCCGTTCTTGTTATTTGGCTTGGGAGGAATTCTGTCCGTTTCTGGTTGATAGAGCAAAGTTAGTCGTTCCTTACAGCTTGGAATTATAGCATCTGCATATGCACAATGGAATTTTGATGGATCTCCAGTGCTAAATTATGCTCGGCACTGAGTCAATGATTCTGAATATAGGCTAAGAGAGGGCTTGAACTTTCTGCACACATAATTGATCATTGCAACTTAGTCCTGAAGTTCCCAAAAGGCACTAACAGTACTTGGGTCAGATCCCTCTTCTTCTCATTTGAGTCTTTATCGTGATGTTTTATTATTCCGAGTGGCTGACCTTTTTAGTCTTTGATTGCAGTACAATGCACAGTTTAAAATCTTTGAGCCCTTGGAGTACAAGTATGATGTCTGTGAGGCCATCTTATTGTGGGAACAGGTCAGGATCATCGTACTTTGGTGTGGATTACCGGTATATTTTCTGGGGAGATAATTTGAGCCAATGTGTCTAGGGCGCAGTATCGTAACATGACTACCGTGCTGACTAGAGAATATCTTGATGCTCGGCCAGATGGATGGCTGGAATACGCGGCAAAAAGAATAGCACAACTGTAAAATCTCGTTCTTACTATTCTTTTTTCCCATTCGTCTGCTATAGTTTAAATCTGGATTGCCGGCAGCTGCTAACTTGTGGTCATTGACTGGTTCTAGGGGTGCTGATAAATGCTACAATCGAACTCTTTGTGAGGAGCATTTAAATATGATTCTACCGTCAAATCCTCCCTTTCACCCCCAACAGTTTCACAGATGTGCTGTTGTCGGAAACTCTGGAGATTTGTTGAAGACGGAGTTTGGAAAAGAGATAGATGGTCATGATGCTGTAATTAGAGAAAATGAGGCTCCCGTTAATGAGGTACGTGAGCTATGATGCTTCCTGTCATTATGTATGAAACTTTATACTGACTAAAGGACCGAGTTTTTTTGTTTACTTTTCTCTCTTGAAGAAACATGCATTTACTTTCTTGTCTGTTTTTCTTTTGGTTTTCACACTGACTTTCATTTGTAAGTCGTGTGGTTGTGAGTCTGTTTCTCCCTTGCATGAATTTCCTAGTTTTCGCCTTATACATTCCTGTTGATTGGATTGTTGCAAGCAAATGGAATTATGCTTATTCTGCCTTTTTTGGCCATCTATTCTGGCTTCTCGCTTAACACAGAAGTATGCCAAATATGTTGGCATGAAAAGGGATTTCCGCCTCGTGGTTCGTGGTGGTGCTCAAAACATGATTGCCATACTGAATGGGTCTGGTATGTTCTGATCTTTGAGAACAAAGTAGATATTTATCAAATCCTAGTTTTCCCCAAGTACTTGTTTCCCTAGTTATTGAGCAATTTCTTGATACATAATTGACAAAAATCTGCTTTTGATTCTGTCTCATTACACTTTTTTCATCTGTTCCCTTCTTTAATGGTACAAATCATTTGAATTAGGGAAAATTTGTAGACACCCCGTGCTCTACCTTAATTTGATGGACATCCCCTTTTTTCGATTAAATTTTTCTTTTTTTTGCACGTATTTTTGAAGGTGAGCGGTTGACCCAAAAATTGTTGACAGAAAAAAGGGGTTGGCCCTCTCGGAAAGGGATCAGACCTTCACCTCTGATGGGGGTGTAACCTTTAAAGGAGATTTTTGTTGACTAGGGCATGTTGATTGAGTTTCAATATAGTAACGAGTTGTCTCTGAAATTTTTATCCGAATCATGCATTGGTAATGAAGATTCCCTGCATTTGTGATTACTCCTAGTCTTCTCCTGCAGATGACGAGGTACTCATAATCAAAAGTTTGACTCATCGAGACTTCAATGCAATGATAAAGGTGAGCATTTTATTCATGTATTTCAGTTCCTTGGTCAACTAATAAATTAATTGAAGAAATCCTGTTGGCTAGTTTCTATGTTTTGACATAAAGCTCCTATGCCAGCAACTGCCTTGTGCTTATTCCTGATCCAGTTAGCATGTCTACCACTAAATGCTTGCCCTAAACCAATGGACTATCTGGATTTTTGCGTCACCTTGTCAATCAAGTATTTGAGAATCAGCTGTCTCTATATCCCTTTAGTTACCTTTTTATTACATCATAAGCAGAAAGTTCCAAATCCTGTCTATCTGTTCCAAGGGATTGTGTTGCGCAGAGGAGCAAAGGGGACTGGAATGAAGTCTATTGAGCTGGCACTTTCTATGTGCGATATTGTTGACATATATGGTTTCACTGTTGATCCAGGTTATACAGAATGGTTAGTTCCATTCTTACTCATAATGTTATCTTTCTTTGATGTTTTTTATAATACCCAACTATGGTAATTTATTTGCATTTTGATTTTATGAATGTGTGCACTAATCATGTTCTTTTCATGATTTTCCTTTTAGCTTCTCTATCTGATGACTGCTGATCCCAAAAGAGAGATTTTTTAACTGATTGTAAGCTTGAGTTGGACTGCTTTAGCAGTAGGATGTGGGATTGCATGGGACGTCTAATTTTTCTTACTACAATTGTGCAAAGTCATTCCACTTATCTTCAATTCCCTTTTCTTATACTGCTTGTGACAATCTTTTCAAATACGCGATCTCCTCCTATTGTGAAATTGTATGCGACTGACTGCATATATTCTTACTCTTGTTATGATTAATTTGGTAGCAGATCTTTTAATATGTATTGTTGAGGATCAGGAACACGCTCCTGGTTTGATCTGGGATAAAAGCCAAAAGAAAAAAGTGTGAGAACTTTCTGTAGTAACTTTAGCAGAAGTTTTATGATGGAAATGATTTGAAAAGATGGTAAGTACCTAGAACATTACCATCGCCATCAAAACGCCATCATTTTCTCCTCCTAAATTGACTTAAAGTTTACCTGTTGACTTTAGTGGAGTCGAGAAAAGCTGTAGACCCATTTGTGCTGCTGATCAATTTTCAAATCTTTCTTGCAGGACTCGTTATTTCTCTGAACCGAAGAAAGGTCATAATCCACTTCAAGGGCGGGCTTATTATCAACTATTAGAGTGCCTTGGTGTATGAAATAGATTATAAGTTAATTATCTCATGTATTCTTTGTGAATTTCTTCTGCACTGTTCATCTAACTTGGTTTGTCTTGTCAGGTTATAAGAATCCATTCTCCCATGAGGGCCAAAATGAAGCAAGATTGGTCAGATGTGCCTAATCGCAATATGATAAGGAGTGCTCATGCAGCTGCATTGCGCTTAAAGAGGGGCCAAACTGGTCAGAGTGGTGGACGGGGACAGTTTGGTAGTTGTAAGGTTTGGGGCAACGCAGACCCTAAAAACCAAGGGTGGGTCTCTGGTTCAACAGACATGAGTGATGTCAGGAAATATTCGAATTACAGCAAATGGGAACTCATGCCTTTAGAGAAGTTAAGGAAGGAAGCACAAGATCATTTTATCCAAATGGAAGGTGTATCCCTGTACAAAATGGATGGCAACAAGTTGGATGATCTTGTCTGTGTCCGGCACACTCTAAGATCAAAGGCTTGATTGATAAATTTTGGTGACTTCATGTGGAATTGCCGAGAGATTCCAATTGAGTGTTTCATCTCCAAATGTCATGTCTCGGTTGATGAGGTTGCAAGTGCAATGCTCTGCTTTTCCGTGCAATTTTGAGGTATAATGAGCATCTGCACTTTGACATGTTCTGCTCACAGGTTTTCTATAATTCAGAAGAACCAAGGAAATATACTTGGACAGAAGCCAAATCTTCATGCAGCTTTGTTCAAGTTCAGATCAAGTTGAGTTCATACCGCAAGCCTTGTGGATTTTCAAGTTAGCCCGGCGTTAGGATCTGGATGGGATCGCTTGAGATGCAGCTTTGTCCTGAGCTTTTGCCATTTTTTTTTTTTTAATCTATGTTGTCATGGAGGGTACTGAAGCTTTTTGACGACATTCACGGGCTATGAGCGCTAAACGATATAAATAACAGTAAACATACAGAATCGTAGGAGCTAATCAATATCTTTATACTTGTCTGAAAGTGAATGAAGCTTGCACGATATTGTTGATCTGTTGTCGGAATTCTTGGAAGCAGTGATATTACAACGATATTTATCAATGACAGCGAGCGGGATTCCCATTTTCCAAATGTAATCTATACTAGCTCGCTGTGCAACTTCAATATCAAAGATCAAGTCGCAGCTAGTTGTGCCAATTTGTATCTTCCTCAAGATAAATCTCAGATTAGTAAAAGAGAAATTTCTAAGCGATTCATAAACATCTTCGGAACAATTGGAAAAGTTTCTTCATCCCTCATTA
>JAGVVM010005473.1:0-27236 GCA_019149425.1 Psidium friedrichsthalianum | reverse complement strand
TTTCGCCTTCTTATTACCGGCCGTCAATTTTTTTTCATACCGGTGAAAAACCGTCTTATGTTTTTCATTGTAAATTTTGGGAGCCACCCTTTGTGCCGAAAATGAGGACAACACCCCCCCCCCACCCCCCCACCCCCAAACCCAAAAGTCGTACCACCCCCCCCCTACCCCCCCCCCCCCCCCCCCCCCCCCCAACCCCCCCCCCCCCACACCCCCCCCATACAACCCACCCCACCCCCCCAACCCCCCACCCCCCCACCCCCCCCCCCCAACCCCCCCCCCCCCAAACCCCCCCCAACCCCCCCCCACCCCCCACACCAAACCCCCCCCCCCCCCCCCCACCCCCACCACCACCCCCCCACCCCCCCACCCCCCCCCCCCCCACACCCCCAAACCCCCCAACCCCCACCCAAAACAAACAAACAACCCACCCCACCCCCCCCCCCCCCCCACCATCCCCCCCCCCCCCCCCACCCCCCCCCCCCCACCCCAACAACCCCCCAACCCACCCCCCCCGCCCCACCCCACACACCCCCCCAACACCCCCACCCCAAACCCCCCCCCCCCACCCCCAAAAAAAAAAAACAAAAAAAAAAAAAAAAAAAAAAAAAAAAATCCCCCCCCACCCCCCCCCCCCCCCCCCCCCCCCCACCCCCCCACATTTTCCCCCCCCCCAAATCGCCCCCGGCCGTCAAAACCCCACTACCCACCCCCCCCCCACCCCCCCCCCCCCCAACACCCCACCCACAAAATGGCAAGAAAGAAGGGAAATAAAACAAAAATCTGGAAAATGTCCCCATCTTGACGTCCCGTTGAGAATGTCACCGAATCCCTGCGATCTTCATCTTCTGCCTCTCTGCTTCTTCTCCGCTCCGATGTCCGATCACACTCATTCGCTCCATACCCAGTTCACATAAGCCCTAAAAATCTCTTCTTCTTTTCTCCTTCACGAAAATGACCTTCTCGGCTACATGGGTCGCGCCTCCCGACCATTTCTTCTCTTCCTCCGACGCTCGCTCCCTCTCGATGTGCCGTCGCCTCCCATCTTCGTCAGACTCGGCAATCTCCGATGCTCGGGCATAGGACGCTTCGCCTCTCGGCTTCGCTCGCCGAGAGAAGCCTCGACCTCTCGTGGGCCAACAATGATTGCGCAAGCTCCGATTCCGATTTCAATGGCTGGGCCGTGGTCGAATCTCAGCCCCAGAGGAAGAGAAAGGGTATATTTCTTCGTGGGTATCTCGTGCAAAGATTGTTTTTTGGTTTGAATTTTGCGTGATGATTTTTTTTTTTTTGGTTATGCAGGAGTGCCGACTTATGTTATGGGGGCCGCTGGGACTTCACTCACTGTTTTAGTTGCTGTAATTGCTCATTACTCACTTTCTAGAAATGGTAATTTCGGTGTTTTGAATTCAAGCTTCGTAGTTTTGTACTTCACTTGTGGCTACGTTAGTTTGGCAGAGAATTGATTGATGCGAGTGATTTGGGTTCTCTGTGTATAATGGGTTTCGGGATGATACCACTGCATATATGGTGATGGTTTGAACAATTTGTTATTGTAGGGTATAGTTTCTGCTTCTTTGATCGGTTGCATCCTTGGAGAAGTCTGTTGAATCAGATCGAAACTGAAGCTTATTTAAGTGAAGAGCTGGACGCTGGTTTGTTGGATGGAAATAGCATTCTCTCCCAGTATAGCCCAGAGGGTTTATCTGACTCAGACAGCAACAGTGTGGTTTCAGGTACTTTCATGTGTCAAAACAGTTTCTGATCAGTGCTGTCCCCTATCAGGACCTTCCTAAAGTTTGCAGTTTGTTAGATGGAGAGGATCACCGTGCATGTGTTGAGTTATCTTCAGTCTGACAAGATCGTGTGGGTGGATGGATATTTGTTGGAGCCCTATTGGTTCATTTGGATACTTTTGATTGAGCAAGTTCCTCTCCTTCAGACAGCTCAGCATCAAGGAATAAGCAGGGGCGAGTTATAGTTCCAGTTGCCGTAGATTCTACTCAGCAGGAAGCTGTGATGGCTCTGGAAAGACTGAAGGTTCGTTTCTAGAAGCAAAATAAAGTCACATATCTAGAAAGTCTTGTGTTTTTCTTATAGAAAGGTCTCATCTTTACTTCGATGTTGCCTCTTGCATAACACTCTTCACCCCATATTCGTATGAAGTGTTGTTGGAATTTTGCTGCTTCTGTCTCGAATTACCTGATGTGACTTGCCCATGTAAGTTTGATGAGGCAAGCTCAGTCAACTTTCGGTTCTTCGGCTAGAATATTGTTTGTCCTTTGAGGAACAGCAAATTGCTAAGAAAGTGTTGGAATGCATAACTGACAGAACTAGAGTTTTCAGGGAATGCTCTCTTTCTTTTTGAGTTGCTTATTTTTGCTGGCCATGGCGATGAATACCTTCCAATTCTTTTACTTACCTGTAATGTTAGGCATCAAGGGTGCCCTTTTTTGGTTGGTAAATGCGTTGAGGGTATCTTTTGTTACCTATGAAGGTTCATTTTATTCTGAGCATGATCATGGATGCCATTAAGGCTTGCAGATCATGGAAGAAGACATCAGGGCCAATGAATTATGCACTAGAAGGGAATACGCTAGATGGCTTGTTCGATTAAGTTCTTCACTGGAAAGGTATTGATTGAAGCAAGTTGCTTGGATATTCTTGACTTCTTGTACTTTATTTAGATTATTAGATTATCTAGCATGCTAACCATCAATTTGCTGTAGGAACCCAAAACATAGAATTGTTCCGTCTTTGTCACTTTCTGGGTCTAAAGTTGCTGCCTTTGATGACGTGAGTGTTGAAGACCGGACTTCGGTGCCATCCAAGGTGAGTTTAAACTGTTTTTATTTTTTCGGTTGGCTATCTACTTTGTCGTACAAAAATCTAAGTCTTTGTTTGAATATGTACTCAAGTGCTAGCAGAGGCTGGTATCATTTCTAGCAAGCTCTCGGGGGAAAATTCCAGTTCTTTCTTCTCAGATAGGCACAGCATGTTATTCTTTCCTGAGAGGTATGTCACGTCTATGATTTGGTTTTTTCTTTTTTTAACATTTCCTTCCAACTCTAAGACATTAATCTTTTGGGCAGGTTCATCTCACGGCAAGATCTGATAAACTGGAGAGTGCAATTAGAATATGATTTTGTTCCGGGACTAGAAGAAGAGGTACAGTAAATTATGCATTTGGCTGCAGATTACTTCATTTCTGGTTTACATTCGTTTCCATGAGGTGGATGCTTCATTGGTGTTTTAAAGCACTTGAAGTGTAACTTGTTTACAGTCCAGATATCAAAGAAAAAAGTTGGCTTCATGGATATGAGGGAGATCAGTCCAAATATATCAGCAGAATTTTTCATGGACTTGTTGGCTGGTGACAGAAGCATAATGAGAAAAGTTTTTGGTATGTTCTCTTAACCCTTCTCCCAAGTCTCTCACTGCCTATACTGCCTCATGTTCCCTAGTATGGCTAGCAAATTCGTAAGTGTAGATCCGCTTTGTAGTTTCTGAAAAGACACTGTTGAAATTGTATCTTCGGGGTCATGCTGCAGAAATTTGTACCAGAAATAATTCTGGCTCCTTATTTTTGTTTGGGTTAATTTCACTGGAGTTTGTGTGACATTTTATCCTAAACCTATAGAGCGGTTGTATATTATAGTTAGCACAGTTCATGTATTAAGCGTAAGTAGTTTTTGAGAGTATCATATATGGATCTGATCATTCAATGTTAAAAAACCAAATTCTACAGGACAGAGCAAGCGATTTCAACCTAATAAACCTTCCACAAAAGCACAAGCTGCTATAGCACTGACCAGTGGCCGGATGACATCAGCAATTCAGACAGAAATAGCAAGACTGGAGACTGAGAATTTTTCGAGGGTGGTTGAGATGGAAGAAGTTAGGTTTGAGTTAATTGAAAGGGGTGACATAAAAAGGCTTTGGGATGAAAGGATGAAAGAAGAAGAAACCCGTGGTTTGGAAGTTGAAAAGGACTATCTTGTGGCAATTGATGATTTAGAGCAAGAGAAGATAATTCAGGAGAAAACCTTCCAAGAGCATACGAAAGAGAAAGCAGCTTTGGATTGTCAGAAGCAACTGATTTGCAACCTTAGAGAAGAAGTTGATGAGATGTCAGACAGGCTTGCATCAGAGAGAGCCATCTATGTTCGTGAGCAATTTGAGATGCAGGATACTCTCAATGATTTGGAGACCAAGCATGAAAGGATGCTGGATACGAAATCTATTCTGGGAGCTGAGATAGAAGCTTTGCGGATACTTAGGTAATGTACCTTGGTGGATGATTTGAAAGCATGCATACTCCACTGTTACTCCAGCTCCTATTAAAAGGCTCATATGCCAGTCTCATAAGGTTCCGGCTTGCGTGTAAGTATGGTTCTTAGTTATGGGACATTTCATCCCAAGATTGAGCATGCGATGTCGACCTTTGATGTTAAAATTGCATTAAAACCAGACCTTCATGATGGACAGTTTGTCCTTTAAGCATGTGCTCATTCACTATCCTATCTCCATGTGAGACGGTCTGACCATGGAATCTTTCGTTTAGCTGTGCTTTTAAATGTTCAACCAGTGTCCATGTTTGGGGCATTTATTCAACGGTTCACGTGTCTCATGTCTAGGTGCAAGAACGAGTTGTGAGACATTCTTAAAACCGACAGCAGTACCAGCATCCATGTCTATGTTGATTCATTATACCTAATGTGGCTATCAATTGGTCCATACTTGTGTTATGCTTATTTTCTCTCTTCGTAATTAGTGTTAGTGTCTAGGAATGTTATCCGATGATCATCAATGGTGATGGGAGAACTGAATTGTCTTCTACATTTCTACTTGTCCACGTTCTATAGTCCTCTGCATGATGAATAAGTGCTTTGCACAGGTCTTGGGTAGAAGATGAAGCAAGGAAAAGCCAAGCTCGTGCTAAGATGCTAGAGGAGCTTGGAAGAAGGTGGAGATGGGATGGCCAAGCATGATAAAGTAGTGTACATTAGGTGGCTACTTGAAGTGCTTCTAGCTTAACAACTTCAACTGCAAACTTCTGATTTACCTTTCATGTAATACACATTACGTCTAGCGCTAGATGCGGCTATAGGTTATAATTTTCTTCATCTGGCAGGACAAAGAAGGTTGATTTTGCTCTCTCTCTTCCCCCAAATCCCCACCTGACACTGTATGTACCGGTGTATGTGTCTATAAACTGTCTGAAAGAAATCCTTTGAACAGTTGATGCCGAAATTCGAGATTCTTTAGTCATTTTTCTTATCATATGCTTCAGCTTGGTGTACAATTTTCTTACTGCCTATGAAAGCACTTCTTTCGAGATCTCAATCATTAATCAGTGACCAGAGGAGAAAGGATGTCATGTGTTGTCAAAAGCTGTGGATGATGAGCTATAGAGATCTTGTTGAAGCAATTTACCGACTTGCTTCCAGGAACTAAACCTGAAAGGCATATCATAAAGGAGCATAGAAAGCCAGTTACCTGATTTTACCCCTTTTATCTAAAGGTTGAAAAACCTGATTTTACCCTCTAGCTAGTGGCATTTTAGCCTTTCCCAGGCAAAGCTGATGATTCAATTGAATCCACTCTAGAAGATATGAAGAAAAAGCTAAATATTTGGTCAAAAAAATTGCGGCACACGTTAGGACTTTGAGTTCCACACCTTTAAGTGCTTAAACAAGTTGTTGCCGTTTTGATGATCCGGAGGAGGGGCGGAACCAAGATTTGGTATGTTTCGACCACCGAGGTCCATTATTGTCATTTAAAGGGTCTTATAAGCCGCTGAATGTGTCTGCTTGATGATTTCAGTAAATCCAATCAGTTTTCAGTCTACCATCTGCTGTAAATAAAGCGGAAGTGCCATGCTGTGTGTCACGTTTATACATCATTGACGATCATTGAAACAACAAAACAAATGTAGAGGTAGAGAAGAAAGTCTCCTGTTGTGCAGTCCCGATGAAAGTCCGGTTTTACGAATGGAACATTAAGACCTCACAGCATGTGCTGTAAAAAATTTCAATAATCAAACACATTTTCCGTGAATGATTGCCATTAGTGCTGTTAAAGTCTGATAAAGAATGGTCAGTTTTAAACTACTCAAGGGGACACCAAAAGAGAGAAATGCAGGTTGCATCCCTATCGCATAGTGATGATGAGGCTTCGATCCACAAATTTGGCACCTCCTACCTTCCCTTGAACATTTGGAGGCAGACGAATGACGCGTCTTTGATCCCCGGCCTCCACCAGCAACTCGGATCCTCCCCTATACTGCATTTGTCAAGTTGTTGACATTGCATATTAGCTTCCCAGTGAGGGACAAAAGTTTATGCTCATGACCTAACATCATCGACTGTCAACGGAATCTTATTAGCTTATGGGGCAAAGCCAAGAATCTCTCTGCTGCTTATGCATGCTTCTATACTCAGGATCTTTCTATTACCGTGATTCAAACTAGTTCTCCACCTCGATTATTCTTAAATGCCGCCTCAGCTAAGAAGCATTTTTAAATATGCATTTCACTCCCTCCCACCCAAAGGTAGAGGCTTCCTATAGCATAAGCATCTTGACTCCTAGAAAGTCTCCTTCAAAAGCTCTGTAAGTAGAACTGCCACTCTCCTAGAAAGGGGAAAAAAACTATTCCAACAGTGTAGATCTCAGCAAAACCAACTCCATGCAAATGAAAACAATGGTAAGTTGAGAGATACAGAAGCTGAGCATACTTGGTAAAGCTTGATCTCGGATTTATCAAACCCAGGCAAGAGTAAAGTCACCAACTTCTTCACCGGATCAAACTTGACTGATGGTGTCGAAATGCTGCTTGCCGGCAATGAAAGAAGCTCTCGTGCTGTTTTACTTGAAGAGTTTGACATTATTGCATCCCAATCTGCTGGGGAAGCAAATGAAATGTGCGGAATGAAAGTAGATGGCATTGGTGCAAATGTCTCTTTAATTTTTTCCATCGACTCTCCTGCAGGATTTGGAGAGGCAATACCAAAAGCACCAGATACAAGAGCACCGGCTTGGATTGTGCTACCCCAATATCGTAATGCGGAGTCCACAGAGACTGGATTTTGGGGGTCCACCACAAGAAAGCATCTAAATTCACGCGGGTCAGAGAAGGCAGAAGTTCCTCTCTGCATTACATGTAATCACTATCTTGATGGCTGTAAAAAAATCATGGGGCATGCAGGGCACAAGAGAATGTATTAGTAATTTAGTACCTCTAACATTTTCTCCAGTGCGTCCCATATTCTTGCACTTGTGTTACCGTTCAGAGTGGACTTGCTTCCAGTTAAACTCATAGCTTCATCTATCAGGCTTAAGATTGAAGGACCCACCAATCTTCCCAGATCAGTCTTCTCAGTTATGCTTCGCAAGTATTTTAAGTACAACCTATGTAGCCAAATAACTGCATTTAGAGAGAAATATTTGAGAGAGAGAGACAGAGAAGAGACAGAGAGACAAGTTCTTCTGACCTTGTTTTACTGGGTGCGCCAATCATCCTTAGGGTTTCCTCTGTGCTGATACCATCATATACTATCATGTCAAATCTTTCTCTTCGTTTTCCTCGAGGTTCATTCCACAAGAACCTGACATATCTTTCGAGTTCTAATGCTGAAAAAATGGAGTCCATCCCAGGAAGCACCCCAAGCTCTTCTCCCACCACCTACTACATTTAGGAGAAGGCGGCATAAAAAAGGGTTCAAAAAGAGATATCCAAACTCCTTCTTTTCTGTGATACAACCAGAAGACGGATCACGTCCCTACCCCTTCAAGAACTCCATTTGTCATATTAAGACGGGAATCTGCGTCCTGAAGCCGCTTGAGAGGTTCGAGAAGCATCTGTCAACTCGTCAAAGATATTTCAGTCTTAGGAAGATACACAATTAAGCCACTATCAATATAAAAGCATAAATAGGCCAAAAGACATACTTTTGTAGTCTCCAATCGAACAGCCGAGAGGTTGTCCTCGCATCTAATAGGAGAAGTTCCAATCTTACAATTCAAAAGATACTCAGCAGTAGTGTCTGGTGAATGTATCACCAAGCACGTCTTAAGCCCCGCCATTGCAAAATGCTGATCATGAGCGTCAATATCAAGGCATGAGTATAATGACGAAGGCCACAGTTAACCAAGCTTCGCAATAATCAAAACCACCCTCCCCCTGTAACAAGGTGAGTGGAGGAAGGAGGATGCTATACTAATAGCGATCAAGCAACAAACAATTTCACGACTCTTGACATCATCATACGACTGTCCAGAGAGCTCAACAAGAGCTTAAAAAACAAGAAAATTCATCCACTTGAATTAACAAGAACTGATTTTTCTAGCAAGTACGCAAAAATGAAATTCATTTGGTCCACTTCAATTTTGCTATCAGAGAAGTATCTTGCGCTAAGGGGACGATCAGGAAAATTACGACCCTGCATTGGGGAATTCGTCTCTTTCAAGAGCACAGCCTCAGATTAAGAAGCCCGAAAACAAATGAACAAACAGACCAAGTCCATCCAAGCTCAACCGTCACCAATTACATTTTACCCCAAAACCGAAGACTTCACTGGAATCCAGAACCGAACAAAGACCAGAAAAGAAGAGTGCCCACGTTTACCTGAGCGGCGAAAATAGCCGACGTAGTCTTTCCGGAACCACCTTTGCCTAAGAAGGTGACCAGTTAGTAGATCGCTCCTTGTCCCTGTCATCGGAAGAGGACACGGCCCTGATCAAACCTCGACCTCGTCTTCCACAAGCTCTGCGTGTCGCGATCGGCGCCGAGAGAGTAATAGGGCAGGCGGGTTCTGAAATCAGGAGGGAGGAGGACGAGAAAGACAACGCCATTATTGAGCTTGGCTTCGCCGAAAAAGCCTCGACCTTTCCGACTAAATAGTGACCGGGGCATGTGGGATTAGCACAGCCGATGAAATGCTATTTTGTCTTGTCGGGACGCAAGTTTCTTCTAGTTAAAAAGCCGTCATGCCTGCTTTTCAATGCCAACATAGTTTTTAATTTTGTGTTTTTGGGCACGTTGGAATGAACACTTAATATGTGTTTAAATATGTAATATATGCACTAATCTGAAATAAGGATGTGCACGACAATACTTTTGGAGTAGAATTTTTGTTTCGACGTTACTTTTGGGCAAAGATTCCGTTCAGTAATGTAACTCATGAAGCAGAAATCCGTTTAATTACTCGACTTCACTTTTTTTTTGTGCTTTTTTTTCTTTATCTAGGAGTACTTTTGAAGCCACTTTTTTTTTTCGGTCTAACTTTTGACGCCACTTGAAACATTAGAAAAAAAATACTTTTCTTCATAAGTAGAAAAATCAAAGAGTAGAAGTTGATTTCTAGAGCAAAATTTGCTGCATGCATGTCTAATAATTAGAGGAAACTGCCTCCCTTTAAGGAAATTAGGAAAAAAAAAATAAATGAAAGCATGAACCTAAACTGATTAGCCAGACGGTTCCTACTTCCTACCACCATGTCTGCATCAACCTCAACTAAGTCACATCTTCCTGTTTCAATCCATAGAGCAACAGAACCACTAACCGATGGAAATCCACCTACCTTTGAGTGCCGCTTGTTTTGCACCATAAAATGTCGGGCCTGTGAAGGGGACAAGGCCTGTCATGATGTGATTTAAACCGTGCCGTAATGACGAGCGACGTATCGATTCAATCTTATGCAAGCGGCTCCATGATTTAAGTAAAGCGTCGTATAGGATGGATGACCCATTCATTCCAAAGTATAAGCTACTCGCGTACGACGGCCATTCTTGATGAGCATCGAACATAGTGTTAACGGCACGTGACCAACCTGAATAAACAGGGTAATAACGTGTGTGCCGGCAGCTATACGAGCCTACTATACAGAAAGTACGGTTGCGGTTTCATCATCTGTACTGAGATCGTCATTTTAACTTCTGATTATCCCCCGCACTTCTCAGAAAGTCATCTACGTCACCAACAACTCGCGAAAAAGAGTCGGCAAATCCTGCCTAGTGAATCAGTAATGGCGACTTTTGATAATCCCTGTGCAACGTCTCTTTCTTCTAGATGGTTTTAGCCATCGCCAGCCATCAATTTCCGGGCAGATCTTGAAGGCTAATGCTCTGCATCTCTTTAGATTCTGTGTGATGGGGAAAGAAAGGTACGTCGAAGCTTTTATTCCCTTTTCCGTGATTATTCGGCGGCTGATGTCCTCCGACCAAAGTATCGGCACAAATCATATGCTGAAGACTTGGTTTTTTTTAACTCGTGTAAAGCCCATAATTCATGCATAATATGAAATTGCAAAAGGTTCTGGGGGAAGAAATTACGATCGCCAACCTCGAATTCGCAAAGCTTGATCAAGCTAACGACATCCATCATTATAAAGAGGTAGACAATTATGGTCATCCTGCATTTCAGCTTGATAAATAAGGTGATGTTTCTTGAAGAAAATCACATTTTAACTTCAGTAATTTAAACTGTTTTTTCACAAAAATAAAAATAAGAAATATAGGTAGTGATGATGACCCTAAATAGACAGTTTCCATATACTCATGATTCAAGATGCACAGTGCAAAAATAAAGGTGGTGATGATGACCCCAAATAGATGAATGAAGCCGGTTTAAGATCTACAAATGAGGGGAAAGAAGGGCCCAGAAATGATGGTTATTTCAGGGGTTAGGGGTAAGAAAAACATAAGACGATGCCTAATTAATCAAATCTAAATTTCGTTTTGCCATTTCCCTCACCTTTTTTACATTATACTTACATTACTGGACGCCCGGTCCGGTGGTAATGTAATTGGATGGGATGAGAACGGTTAGTTTCATATGTTGAGTTGGATCGGCTCCCACGCTCAGCAAAAGAGAATTAAGTAAAAAGTTACAGAGAGACGTAGCAAGTTTTTAATAATAATTTCCCTTTTTTTTTTTTTGTTTTGGGGGGGGGGGGGGGGGGAGGAGCTTAAGAGACAAGATTTGCTTAATCATCTATAATCATCAAAGTTAGCGAAGCTTTTAACCCTAACTACCCTCGTTAGTATTCTGTCATTATGGCGGGGGTAGATATTCTCCTTCCCAAAAACCATGCCGTGCCGTCACAGCTACTCATGTCCCTCCCCCCTACTGAAGCTTTAATGACGAATTCTTAACAGCAAAATAATCAAACCACATAGTACTGATCAAACACCAGATTGTTCATCATCACGATAAAAAGAAGAAAAATTTCTAAAAAACTACTGCAGTTGAACTGAACCCCGAGATGATGTTCTTCTTTCTCATAACACAGTAGTGACAAGCTCAAAATGCCATGTACAAGGTGGAGCTGATGGAAAGATCAGTATTCTCCGGCACCCCCGGGTGCATGCTATTTGTAATCTCTGGGAATTGAATATGCATCCGTCAGTGGTGAAGTGGGTTCGGCCCGGTCGGGACCAGCCGCTTCTCCACGCCGTAACGGGGGTCGATCTCGCGGCCGTCCGTCGTCGGGTGGCTCCAGCGGGTGCGGGGAGCGGCCGCGGGAGCTCTTCCCGCGGCGTTTCCGGAAAGGGGCAAAGTCGAACCTGCTGGCCAAGACCTTTCTGTTAATGGAACCGTGCTGATGAGAGGCGGAGGATGAGGATGATCCGGACTTGGAGCCAACACCGACGGCCTGCTGCGTGCTGCTGAGGGGCGACCTGGACTTGCGGAACTCGAGAAGCAACAGCAAGAGGAGAGATAGCCAGAGCATGGTGAATAGGGCGTGGGGAAGCTTCGGGCTCATGGCGGCGGAGGGAGGAGGGGGAGGAGGAGGAAATGGAAGGCGGGAGGAAGCATGGAGGAGCAAATGGCCAAGGACAACTATGGAAGAGATCGATAGATAGAGAGAGAGTGAGGGTAATTTGATAGGAAGATGAATTAGTTTGGGAGTACCTTTTGATTGTGCTTAAGTAATATTTATGGAGAGAGAGAGAGAGCGGGGGGAAGGTAGACCCACCATCCAATGAGAGTTTCTTAAAACTGAAGCAACAAAACTTTAACAGTCATCATCATCCATTGTCAAACCTCCTATGATTTCTAATTAATTTGTCTTGGATTTTGCTAATTATGCCACCTTTTTTCAGGATCTCTTATGTTAATATTGGTTGGTCCTGATCTAAAAAGATTTCGTCTGAACTCCAGGACGTAAAAATTGGAGGGTATTTCCTAAGACGAAGGGAAGAAAAGTAGTTTCTCTTAACTAAGGGATATGATAGTAGAGAAGTTAAACCACACGTCATCTTCAGATAGCTACCGTCGGGTAAGGACGTACAGCAGCGTCTCGCGTCTGGAGTAAATCATCGAAGTTTCGTAATTTATCGAGTAGGGATACCCTTCATCCTATTCCCCAACCACAGTGAAAGATACAGAGTCGACTATATATTACGAGGAATATGCAAATGTGCTGATGATCTTCTCTCTTGAGTGGGAAAATCTAGCTACTAGCAGCTGTGTGCTGAAATTTGTTTAAGCTAAAGCAGAGTCGAGTGCTTTCCTTTTTGGCAAAAAGTGAAGAATCGGTTTTTGGAAATTGTGACGAAATTTCGCATGGTTGTAAACGACGTGAAATATTCATATGCATGAGAAAGAGGGTGAACCTCCATGTCAAGGGCCGAAGCTTTCGTGGCCAAGAACGAGCGCCCCCTTGGCTCTAGATGAGCTGGGACATTGGGTCGGACCGTTCCCAAACTACGAGGCACGTGATCATGACCAATCGTGCCATGTTGACTTAATCTCAGACGTTTAATCCTTCTTTCATGAGATATATGAATTACTTCAGATCACAGCTGATTTGGCCCTGTCGTAGTCATCGTTACAAAAATTATATCAGGTCGGACTAGTTTTGACGAGGGTGACCGTCCCACGCATTCCCAAAGTTTCCTATGAAGATTGCTATTAGTTGTATCAACATTTTTGCATCTCTCGCACTCCATCAAGACACGCGAAACCCCACAGTTTTAGATCATGTGGGCATCGGAGACATCCCGACCAGAACGCCCACAGCGCAAGATGAGTCACGGTTGGCTAGGGATTGCCGTCGTCTTGTGGTGGTTGTCCGAAGGCAGCAGTGGCCGAGGTCTCGAAAACGCTAAAATTCACTCGTTCTAGACGCGATTCCAGTAAAATGGATCCCATCCCCGCTTTTCGCATCCTTTTCCAAGTTGGTTTCCAAGCGAAAACGCTAGAACAATGATATCTCGTGCATGAAACTCCAAGAAATCTTTCTACGTGTCGGTACCGAAAGTTGCCATCAGTATAGTTGATGATCTGATTGAATGCCCAAACCAAAGTGGTGGGGAATACGCATTCCATGTTCTCCGTGGACAAAGCAATGTATGAACAGTACTTGGTAAAGTGAGAGAACTCGATGAGCAAAATACGAGAGGGAGAGAGAGAGAGAGAGAGAGAGAGAGAGACATCAATGGCTTCCGAGAATAAGTTCCAACCAGAGGTAAATATGAGCATTTTCAAAATCGAACGGAATGATGTTAACAACTGTACATGATGTAACACAATGAACAACTTCGTACCTCGTTCCTAGATATGAAATCATGAGGCTTTGTCACTAATTCCCCAGCCTCTATGCCTGTGAATAGATAGTGTCTATGCGGCCTTTCATTGTAGCCTGACCGATTTTTCTCCCGTTTCCTTCTCGAGGGTATGTTTATTTGAGTACAAGAACTTTTTGTGAATTGATTTTCCGCACTTTCATGCGATTGGTCAGCTGAAAATGATTAGTTAAGGGAATATCATTTGCCGTCAAAGAAGTTAGGCATGCTTAAAGCGAGAGAAATGAATTCCTTAATATGGGAAAAGGAGAAAATATTTTCATATCAAAATGATTTTCATGAAAATTATTTTTCTTCGTTACGGGATTTTCTCCGAAATAAATGCTCTCTAATTTTACATTTGTACTCCCAAAAGTTATAAATCATATTTAATGCTTTCAACCTATGCGAATATTGTGACAAAAAAAAACATATGCGAATATTAACGCGTCGATTTGTCCAAAATTTTTCCTTCAATTTTTAGGTAGCGTTTGTTTCATTGAAAATAAATTATTTGGAAGACATTTTT
Source organism: Psidium friedrichsthalianum (assembly GCA_019149425.1). Taxonomy (NCBI): domain Eukaryota; kingdom Viridiplantae; phylum Streptophyta; class Magnoliopsida; order Myrtales; family Myrtaceae; genus Psidium; species Psidium friedrichsthalianum. The sequence continues at coordinate 13,138 of JAGVVM010005473.1, read as the reverse complement.
CTAAAAATAGTCGTCAATATAATTAACACAAAAAAGATTTCATCATTCACAAAAATATTTAGGCATAAATTATTTTCAGTAATTAATCATACCAAGCGATATGAGCGACCAATTTAAGAAAAAATATACATTTTTAAATCATTCATTTTTTTTCTAAATTTTACGGAGGCTTAGAGGTTAATGATATGTTTAAAGTTGATCATAGGCTAACGCAAATTTAAGTATTGCTAATTAACATTTAGCAATATCTGAGCTGGTGTGAGATAAAAATATTACAGTCGCGTAGGCCTCGCTGGTGGCCGACTATCCCTTGAGATCAACCACCTGCGAAAAGGAAGAGGGAAAAATAGGAAAAAGTAAGGAAAAAAGGAAAAAAAAAGAGAGGAAATTTTGTTTTAGAAAATATAAATGACAAAAATATCATTGATCAGATACTTCTTTAAAATAATAAACTCATTTCAAGCTATTATTTAATATATGATTCGCTTCAAATTTTTATGTAGAAAATGATAATACTTTAAATTTTTATTTGAAAATTTTCCCAAAATATAAGGAAAGAACGAGGAAAGGAGGGAGTTGGGCGTCTATTTTGCCCCAAAAAGAAAAAAGAGGGTGGTGATGGAGAAACGACGTCGTCTTACCGCGAAGGGCATCTAATTAAAATCTCGTGTTCTTTGACCATGGCGAGAGGTCGTTTGTAAAGTGCCGAAGCATTCCGAGTGGGGGCGGGAGAGACAGAGGAGAGAAGGAAGTACCGAGCTGAAATTGATCCGAAGTCGAGGCAAATATGGTGCGTACCTTCGTTTTTCTCTTCAATTCGTTGATGATAACAGTTGGTTTCGAGATTAGGTTGTTGATTGTTTGTTCCCCTTTGGACGACCAATTAGGGTTTCGTTCGCCGAATTTGATCGATTTGCAATTTGATCTCTGGTGTTTCGATGCGGTTCGTGTTGGTGGATTAGTGTATACGAAGTCCGTGTGATTTTTTTGTGGTTGTTGGTCGATTTTCCTTGTCATGAGGTGGCCGTCCGTTTCGATTCGATGCAAACATGGAGAACGGTCTGTTAGGATGAATCGCAGACTTCTGAAACTCTTTTTTTTTTTTTTTTAAGTTTGAATTTTGAAGCTATTTTGAGAAGGTATTTATAGATCCTTGGTGATGATTTGTTCTGCCTGTATATGTCAGTTTCATTGGCATGATGCAGCAGAGCAGGGCTGTGATCTATTCACTCCAATTTGCCTCGTCTTTTATCAGAGTCTATTCCAAGTGCTTTTCTTGAGTATTCTTGATAAACCAGCGGTCCTCGGTTGCGCTGCCTTTGATCTGTTTTATTTAGCCTGGCATAGTTATGGTAGATATTGCAGCAGCTATAAGTGATATGTTGGTGCAATCGGCCTGTACATATGGAGGCTGAACAATGCTTTGGTGTTTCTTCATAAATCACTAATTTCTTCCGAACTAAACTTCGTTTTCCTTTTGAATTTTGCAGTCTTCGCTAGCAGCTGCAAGAGCTGACAATTTCTATTACCCTCCAGAATGGACCCCAGAACAGGTAACGATTGCAACTTTCAATTTCAGTGTTCTTATATTTTAGCATTTTGCGTTTTGAGTTCTTACATTGCTCGTCTTTCAGGGTTCTTTGAACAAGTTTCATGGTCAACATGCTTTGAGAGAAAGAGCACGGAAATTGGACCAGGGCATCTTGATCATAAGGTAACTATTTATGTACAATTAAGGTTTTTCTTGTCTCTTTATTTCTTTTTTCCCAAAAAAAAAAAAAATCTGTCATCAGGGTTCATGTAATTTCAATCTCTTATGAGATACTTGGTTTTTGGCATTGTCATTACTTAGAAGCATATAGTCCAATCATATGTTCAATATTAACAGAAGTGCAAAATGAGTCCTGTTTTTGAGAGAAGCAGCTTAATGTGTCTATTTATGTTGTGTATATATCTGCCAAAGCTAATAAAGTCATGAACCAATCCTCCCAGTTTGTGTGCATCCCTCTTCCTGCGTTAGTTCCTGTTTTAGGACCCGTGTGTAAAATGGTGTTTTTTGTGGGATTTTTGTTCGAAATTATGTACGTAGTACAAGTCCACTTGCACTTGTTTTTTCACTTTAGTGTTGAGGTAGCAGACATTCAGGAGTTACCTTTCTCGTTATTCGATTGAATGTATCCATTGGCTTTTTTTTCCCCTTAAAACAATAATATGCTTGGTACAGAGCTGTGAATTGCTAATATATGTTATATTTGTCTGGCACTTTTAGGTTCGAGATGCCCTTCAATATTTGGTGTGGTGGGTGCAATTCTATGATTGCAAAAGGTGTTCGGTTCAATGCTGAGAAAAAGCAAGTGGGGAACTATTATTCTACAAAGGTATGTATCTTTTGAAGGCTTAATGCATTCTGGTCCAGTAAGTTCAATTAGAGATTAAGGGCACTGCTATGGATGCAGAATATGTCCCATTCATGCATAAAAATGATATAAATAATTAGGATAATCTACGTGGCAGATGATGGGAATGCGTTGATAAGACCCTGGTTTGAATAAGATTTTGTCAAAGTGCTGTTGGAGCACTTTGCTAAAAAAAAAATCAGAAAATATTATAAATTCCAAAGCATCGATTGTCCTCACAATATGTACAATCCATGCTTTTGGAATAATTTTTCTCATGAAGTATGTCGATCAAGTGCTCTGTCGACAAGGCTGTTTTGTAATGCAAATTTTTGGAGCCCGGTAATAATGATTTTCATGATTGTATTGTTTTGCATATGAAGATATGGAGCTTCACAATGAAATCGGCCTGCTGCAAGCATCAAATTGTGATTCAAACAGATCCAAAAAATTGTGAATATGTGATTATCAGTGGGGCTCAACGAAAGACTGAAGAGTACGATATCGAGGATGCAGAAACTTTTGCACTTCCTGCAGATGAAGGTAGGCGATTTTTTTCCCACATTCTATAATGATTCTTTTTTATAAATAATAGGTGTGAGGCTTTCCAGCTCTTTCCTAACTGTAAATTTTAAGTGATTGTTTAGTCACATTACAACAGAGTCGCTTGTGATTTTCTGTTGCCACTGTTTGTCTGGAGTAGTTTTTACTTCGTACTCTTTGCCTTTTTCAAATCTTGTGGGGCATGCAATGAGATTTTTTTTTCCTTATACAATTTGAACATCTAAAATTCAGGATTGCATATATTATGTTTTCCAAATCACCTTTTTTTGAAAGTTGAATAGTATGTTAGATATTAGCGGAAAAGTGAAAAAGTAGCTTTTTTACTTTACGTAAGTCATAATTAACAAACGTTAACTTCCTTTTCTGGGTCAAAATATTTTGCTGTTCAGAAAGAGGCAAGCTCGCCGATCCTTTTTACCGCCTTGAACACCAAGAAGAAGATTTGCAGAAGAAGAAAGAAGCTGCTCCAGTGCTTGTGCGCCTTCAACGTGTATCAGATGCTAGGCATGCAGATGACTACTCTCTGAACAAGGCCTTGCGGGCGCAACTTAGAGTGTGTTTCTGAGTTATCCCAAGTTATTTATTCTTTCTTAACGTTCTTTAGTTTGTCAAATTTTGACATGACCGTCCATTTCCAGAGTCAAAAGAAGCGGATTGCTGAAGAAGAGACTGCTTCCAGGAAGAAAGGCCTCGGCATACGACTGCTTCCAGCAACGGAGGAAGACACTGCTAGCGCAGCAAAAGTGAAGTTTTCGTCCAAGTTTGAGAGGAACAGGAAGGACAAACGGGCACTGATAAATGCTGCCTCTATATTTTCTTTGTCCGGATCTGCAGCATCTGATACGAGCAGACTGGTCCTGGAGTCCAAGAGGAGGAAAATTAGGGCCGGCGCAACTTCTAACCTGTTGGCAGGCGGATTTAAGCCATCATCACTGTCGGGCAATGGCATTTCTTCGAGTAGACACAAGACCAGCTCGGTGGCGATGAGAAAATTCTAGTTGTTTGTGCCTGAGAGCTTCGCGTCTGCAGAACGCCGATAAAGCTTTTGTATATAATTATATATCTACAAATGTGGTGTGGACTCTTGCTTTTTTGGGGGAGTTTTATTGTGCGGCAGTAATCTATCATATGGCTTATTTGTCGATCTTTACTCTTTGCTCTTTATGGACAATCTTGTCTTAGCATAGCACGACAATTCCTCCTAACCTAATTAGCTGCTATGTTGCCCTCGCGGAGCTTTAAACGCTCGATGGTAAAAAAACTAGGATCTTGACATGGAGAAATATCTGGGTTTCTAGGTTCGGTTCGGTTCCTACCAAATCACAATTTCTTTTAGGCTAGGCCACGACGATGGTGTTCCCCGCGAATCCCCTGATCTTGTCGTGAATCGCCTACTTTTGAGCCTGGTTGTCTTCTCATATGACCAAAAGTGAAAATTGCATCGCTTATAAGAATGTTGAGGCTCTGTTCTTGAGTTTAGAATTCTCTTGTGCTCCATTCTCTCCCTAGAAAAAACTAATATTTGATCGACTAACCCATGCAAACTTTTTTATATGGTGAACGGCATGCATTCAAATTGATTAGAGTTTTTTCGTGCAGTTCTGGACAACATAAAGCTGAGTAATCTTGGAAGAGGCTGGGGGCGCATGAGCCCGCGGTTAGAAAAACGGCCGGAAAAGTCATATGTTTGCCGGTCGGCCATAAATACTTATTTGAGATGATTTGGCCACATTAAATACTTATTTAAAATAAGATTTACTTTAAATTTTTATTTTTTTAAAAAAAGAAAGGTTTCATATGCATAATTGAAATTTTCCACGACGCCATGCGAACACAAACTGTACGTAAAGGTCCCTCTATAGTTAATTGAGTAGCTGTAGTACTGAGTTAACGTTGTGTAGACTTCTGGAGATCTTGTCCCTACGTGAAATCCAAGCTCACCCACCCATTCTCCAGAAACCAAAAACCCTACTTCTACTTCTACACCAGAAAAGAACGACAGAAGAAAACCCTACGCGATCGCGACGGTAGGTCAGATCTCCTTGTGGAGTAGCTCTGGGGAATTAAGTAATGAGCCTCTGCGTTCCCTCCCCTGCTCAACAATCGCATCCACCAGTAGGAAGGATATCGGATAAGAAGGCTGAAATTGCGCACATCATGTTTCTTTATCGCACCAGTCCTCAGAGAAGGGGGTCACGTCAAATCTTGTAAAACTCTGTTATTTCATGGGGGCCTTTACTATATCATTTGATGGTCATCCGCACGCGCGCGCGATGTAAAGAATCGATCGAAACCGAGAGGGATTCTAAAATTGAAGCGAGGCACCGCACTAGATGACATGCACATCTTCCGAACCATTTGATTGGCCGATTACATCACGTCGGTCCATTAATGTTTACTCACCTCGGACCATGGTCTGCTTTACTAACAGCTCCCTGGTTTTAGATAAACGATATCCCGGTACCACCGATATTTCAGCATTCATGTCCCCAGGCAGGCATTCCGTACGCCGGCATGCAATAAATCTACCCAATAGACCCCCAAATGGAACAGCAAAATTTGAAAATTTTTGTGCAGGTGTCACAGCAAACTCTTGTCCTGGTTTTTTTAAGGACGATGTCAGGAGAGTCCGTCCGTCCGTCTGTCTCTCTCTCAGAGAAAACGCAAGCACTGTCCATAAGATATAGAGACTAGAGAGCAACCCACGATATCTATTCACAAAGCCTGAGTTAGAGAGCTAGTCTTCTTCTTCTTCTTGCCAACGTACAGTTGCATTTTTAATGGATCCTCCTGTACTCAGACAACTGCCGATAAGGTGGACGGTCCTCATTCGCATATTTAACCTGTGATCTCTCTCTCTCTCTCTCTCTCTCTCTCTGGAGTTTCCATTTGATATGTGGTAGAGCCCTTTTCGTAAAAGCTATGATTTTTCAGTGGTGGGGAATGGTTGCTGCTGTTGGTTCATCTTTAGATGAAGGATGTAAGCTCAATTAGCATGATTCTTTTCCCCATCTTTTTTTTTTTTGTTATTGGGAAAGATCTTAGGATGACATTTCTTTCCCAAAAAACAAAAAAGATCTTAGGATGACATATGACCAGATTTGATAGATGTGATCCATGCATTTAAGATTTTGTTTATTCCTGCAGTAGTTACGCATAAACCATGTTTTTATATCTGGTGCATCCGAAGCACTCCTTAACTATAGTTAACAAAAGAAAATATGTCATTTTCAATACACTATTTTCTCGTGTCGTATATAGTCAATGCGCTAAAACTAATGATTTCTTTTTATTGGACATTTAAAAATTGCTCCGAGACCCCTGTTTTGAAAAATATCTCCCATCTTCTCTACACTGTGGTACGGAGATTTTTCACTGATTACGAAACAAGTGCAAGTCGGACATGGAAATCCACTACATTTAAAGGAGAAAGTTACTTAGGTAAAGTTACCCTTGCTCCAAAACACCCTCAGTGACGAATTTACACATGAGACCGCACGCTTGAGTAAAACCCTAGTGTTGTACAAAGAAGGAGAAGTTTGGCCAGGGTCGGGGCAACCCATGATGGGAAGAGGGGAAACAGGGATAGATCAGATTCGTTAATCAAAATCTACTTTTTCTATCTTTTATCTTGGCAATGATACCACACAGGATGTGTTGATTTTTGGTTTTCCTTCAACATATCTGATGTGTGCTTGGAAAATACGGTCTCGCTGGAGATGTTTTCAGTGCTGGGTTTGGCTAAAACTGTGCTCCCTAAGCTAGAAAACGTGTAAGAAATATCGTGAGATGGAACCAGATTATGTTCTTAGTATAAACTCAATGCATAGGATCATACTCTAGATTGTGATAAATCTGGACAGTGTGTGGACCTTGGTGCTGAGATAAGAAGACGAAAAAGAACGGTGTTAAGTAGAGCTGAGATTGCAATTATAGGCATATGAATGCACGAAAAACTGACCAGAAAAGGCCATACTAATGCAAGCCAGAGCATTCAGAGAGGACGATTAGCCGACTCCCATGATTCATCACCGCTTGATTTGATGATCTTTCGCCCTAAAGAAGAATTCGAAAGATGGATCACGACGAGCAGAGTGTCGTCAATTTACACAACGCAGGCAGAATAATTCCCTGCGAGTGATTGAACAAGAGCAACATGTCGTCGACAAGCAGCATAAAAAATCTGGATTCATGAAGTTCACAGAACTAGTTTACATCCATAGGGAGAAGAACAGGTCCCATCTTCAATTAATTAACTGGTGAAGTACGTACAGAAGATGTAAGCTGAAAAAAGATTAGGTTATTTTCAACTCATTCACTAAGCACATAAGAATCAGCAAAAGATGTCTCCATGCAGCATCTATATAACATATACTGTTGGGAAAGTAAGAAATCGAGGCAAGTTTCATTTTGCAATTTTTTCCTTCTTGGAATTGTCTGTATAGGTAACTTTAGTTCATAATCTTGGCAAACCAGTTATGTAGCACTGGGAGGGTTTTTTTTTCTCATGTAATGCAGAACTCAGCAGTTCCTCGTATTCATGATTCAACTTCGAGTACAGAAAAGTTTAAGGGCTACATCCATCTAATCAGGCAAATGTACCAGAAAATACATGATGTACCTTGTGATTAAACAGAAAGGAAAATATGAATCTTTAGGACACAGTTACTACCTTCTCATCATTTATTTATTGCATGTTATTACGGAGACTCTCATACGAGCATACTCAAGTCATGATACACATTGCAAGCATTGTGTAGGGTCGCAACACTTTAGGATATGTAACTTCTTAAGAGAAATTTACATCTTATTGAAAATGCTCACTCGTCTTGAAAGTACAATAAAATTTTCATATTTAGACATAAATACGTATTGTGCATATAAGTGTAGTGATCCATCCACAAAACATGAAGGTTTAATACCCATGCACCAATTTCTTGAGAGAGAGAGAGAGTCTCGAGGTGAATTTCAATCTCAGATTCTCTCTCAAAACACTGCATGTCGAACCTACCCTTCAGCTCATTACAACCATACAGCTTGGTAAATTCTAATTTTTAGTCTTCTCCAAACAAAATGCTACTCCTTTTCTACTTGCATAGTCTTGGAAACTATCAAGTCTCTTCCCTCAATGTACAAATGACAGGTTATAGTGCTTCCATATGTCTTCACAAAACAATTCTCAAGATGTTCCTCTGAGTTAGACATTGGTATTGATTTCTTTTACATTGTTTACCAAGATATTACTTCAATGTCCACAAAGTATTTGCCAAAAGAAAATTTGTTAAACATGACATGTTTCTTGTTTCACAAGCACCACTTCTGCTCATTTGAAACATCCAAAGTCTCTCGCGAGGCACATGCGAAATATGAATTAGGAAAGATGGTAAATGCAACCTGGCTACTGATCATCAATCCTTGTGTGAATGCCAACTAGGAATTTAACTAGCCAAGGACAAAAAAGCGGTCCATGTTTCTTACTTGAGCTGCAAAATTTTCTGCTAAGAAAAAGAGTGCTATGGAGAGATTAAAAACAACCGCTTCCAAACTAAATTTATCATTTAGCTCTCGCATCGAATTGCTTTGACATAAGAAAACCATTCCCGTCATGATATCCAATTTTCCTGGGGACTAGAAAACTATAGACAAGGATAACCAAAGGGATTTGCAGAAATATGATGCACAAACCCCAGCACTTCAAAGTTTCTTAATTGAAGGCGCAGTACACTCTCCAGAAAAAGAAGAGTTCTTTCGCTCCCCCTATTGCATCATGCACTCCCAAAAAAGGAAATTGCACAAGACAACCTCTAACACATCACCTGTTGTGGTTCGAGACGGCGACGTATGAAGAATTGTCTGATCGCAGCGAGGAGATCAGGATCGGTACTCCAGTTTGGCCTTTCGATCTTCTTTCGCATTTTCAGCAATTTTTGTAGAGCTCATGAAGTAGTGTTCTGTGACGATGTAGCTGAGGAAATCTAGGGTTCTGTTCTTGGCCAGATAAAGGAGTTACTGTCAAACTCTTGAATGATACCTGCCAGGAGATCTGTGCTGCTCATCGCAGGACACAGACTGCTTGTTCCAGGATAGTAGTTTGCCATCTCGGCACTGCTTGTCGCTGCTGTCGCATCAGACAAAAACTTGTCGATGATGCTCAACGGGTCGTCCATCTCTGACGCGAATTGCCCATATTCTTGGGCCGAGTCGTTGTTGTTGATCGCTTGCTGGCGGGCACAGAAACCATCAGCACCGGAGAGCTCCGAAGCGTTAGGGTTTCTCTCTCCGGTCCTCTCTCTTGCTCTCTCCCCCGTCTTTTCCCTTCCCTTAGCATCGCCAGATTTTATCTTCTCTTTCCTATTGCTAACATCTTGTTCTTGTTCGTGTTCTGCTTCAGCTTCTGCTTGAGCAGCCTTTACGTCGCCGCCACAATCCCTTTGCCTGGTTATGTTTCGGCCTACCAGCTCCTTGATGGAGCTCCTGGACTTGGAGAGGAGCCACTCGATGGTCTTGCTCGCCTTATCGAACCCCAACGTGTCCTGCAGGTCAAAGAACTTCCTCGACACCTGCACCGACAACCTTATCCTCCGGTCCCGCAGGCCTTGCAACGTCCGGATCTTGCTGTGCCGGTCCGTCTTGCCGGGGTTCCTCTTCCGAGGCAATGCCGCTTTCTTGTTCTTCACGGGATCGACAACCTCGACCCCGTTCCCATCGGCAAGAGATTCCGGAGGCGGCGGCGGCGCCCGATCGGAACCCGCGAAGCTGGTGAAATTGGCATCGGGCGGCAGCGTAACATGTTGCTGCGAGAAGTAGGGATGGAGAGAGGATGACGCGCCGTTGATGCGGTTAGGTAGTACAGGGAAGCGAGGGAAGGGCGAGGGGCGGCCACCGGGTTCTTGATTCTCAGAGGATGCGGCAATCGCCAGGGCTTCTTCTGCGGGGAGAAACGGGGTGGATGAGCGTCGCCGTTCGCGGAAAACATGGCTGATGATTTGAAACTTCTGCAGACAAGCAGATAGAGAGAGATGGGGAGAGAGAGAGAGAAGGATAAAAAAGTTCACAGGGGGGGAAGGAGGGGAGATATATCATGACGACTGCGAAGCGAGATGGGTCATGTTTGCATGTTCAGATGCGATGAATGCCGTCAATTATTTTCCGTTCAAAGGAGAGAAAGAGAAAGAGATGGAGATGATATTTCACGTGGGCGGAGGAGGGAGAGGTGTATTGCCACGACAACGACTTTTTTTAAAGTTCCTCCTCAGCTCAGATCAGAGCGAGGAGACAGACCTACTCGTACCTCTTCCATCTTTTCCATCTATGATCTCTCTCTCTCTCTCTCTCTCTCTCTCTCTCTCTCTCTCTGTCTAGGGTTTTTCCTATAGCTGTCTTCATCAAGTGAGTGAGGCAGTAGAGCAGTAGGGACGGGTACATACATAAAAAGAAAGGATTTGTTTGACCGGAGACCAATCGTCAATGTCTCGTTCATCTTCTCTGTCTCGCTCGGGTTCCTCCGACGAAATTTCAAAAGAAGCTGCCGAGCTAACAGATTTATGGTTCTGTCCATTACTTTTTTATTACACGATTTTTTAATTAATAATACTTTATACAAAACACGTAACGATGATACGTGTGATTTGACGATTGAAATTGCATCACCTTTAACAGTATTATCAAGAAGAATTCTTCAATTTCAAATTCGTCTTTCGTTTTTCTTTCTTCCCTTTGTTGGCAAATTCCAATAAAGACACCAAATGTCATTATTTGCATGGATGAAGACTTAAAATCTCCTCTTTTTTTTCATAAAATCATATATCTTATATATAAAAAGGATAGAAGTGATCAATCTTAAAGAATAGTTGACCTCGCCGCCGACAAAATCTTCTAACTGATTAATGGCATTTTTATCTTTTTTTTGTTTATTTATTTTGAATTTTTTCCTTTTTTCCTTTTTCTTTTATTTCACTGGTAGCTAGTCTCAAGCAATGGCCACAACTAACGATGCCCGAAAAGGGCTAGCCAAGGGTCACGCTTGTCCAATTTGGCGAGAGCCGCCATCACTAGCCACAAACGAGGAACTGTCTTGCCAAAGTGAAGGCTCCCTCGAAGGCCACAAGCGATTATCGGTGGTGCCTAGGTCAGTTCACCTCGCTCGTGCTGGCTAGGGCCACAACTCTTGCCCGATGGCCAATAAGGTTGCCAAATCCTCCGCGCGACTGCAACAAAGGAGAAATATAAAACTAACTAAAAATTAGAATTGTCTTTGGGGCCAGAATATTTAGTCGGCCAACGAGAACAAACCCTTGTTTGAATGTGGTAGGGTCACTTTAAGCCTCTATTTGAATCAATATGCATTTCACTGCTCTTATTTAAAAAAAAAATGGTACATTTATGCCTTTATTTGGATTTTTTTTGCCATCCTATCGTTTTCAGATTATATTTAGAGCCACTCATTTGCCACCTCAAGAAAAAAAATAGCAGGACAAAGCTAATCAAATGTTCCGAATTCATTTGGCCGATACATGAGATGTGGTTTGCTAAATTCGAAAGTAAGCTTATATTAAAACTCAGAGATCAAACAAATCTAAAGTTTACATTCTACATATCTCTGTTTTAATGTTTATTCCCTACCGACTGCTGTTTTTTCTGCTTCTTCTTTTTATATCGTTTTTTTGGTCCTTTTCGAGCTCGCCCTTGCTTTAAATCCTTCGTGCATGATGGATTTGTGCACAGTACTGAGCATAATGTTTCCGCACCTGCCTGCAATAGTGATGTACTTTTAAAGATGGATGTACCTCTTTGACAGCACGTCCTATTGCTCCACTTTAGGGGCCAAGGGATTCAGTGGCTGGTCGAGATTCATTTTTTCTTAAAAAAGAGAATCTACGCGCTCTTTTTGGGAAACCTTCCCTATAATTCCTTTGTACACTACCGTGCAATGTATAGTTTGTCTTTTTATTGATTAATGGACCATTTAGCACAACGTGTCTCGGCTTGCTCTCGCGATTCCGATTGAAAAATTACTGCCCTGAGGGCATTTTTAATCGCTTACAGATTTCATGGATCCTGCTAGGCATTATATATATCATATATTGAAATGCCGGGCTATAAGATCTAGAAGTCTAGGATCACTGTCTTGTCTTTCTATGATACTTATTTTTTGTGACATTCACTAACAGCTGTGTGATTGAGATGTCCATTTGTTAACTACCGGTATATACTCTTCACTTTCTCAAATTCCTGACAGTCAATGTAGTTTCCTCTATCGTTCCCTTCTTTTTGTTTCCCATAAAACTTCACGATCTTACTATTATGTGCTTGAGGATTGATCAGTTCTAAGATGAGTTGGCTTCCTATCCTAACATCGAGAACCGCCTCTGCGAAGTAATCGGTTCTAGCCAAAATATTCATAAGTCACGAATTGACTCATCTCGTTGTCCATGGATCCACCCAATAACTGAGACCATCGATCCAATCCAGCTTTTCGATTGGAATCCTTTGCTTGAGCCTCTAGGTCATACCAAGGCACCACATCAATTAAAAAATAAAATGCAATCAATCTCTAGTGCTAGTGATGATAAAGGCTTAACTTTAGACTTTGGTAGTAAACTTTCTCCATGTTTTGGCGTTTCTAGCTATGTTTTATCTCTCACAGCTCATTACTAAAACTTAAGGTGACGAGTTCTTTGGCAGGTTATCAGTATTATTTGTCAGGGCAATGAAGTCGAGTAATCTATGCGGTGAATAAATGCAAAGCAGCAGTTGATTAAGTTAATTACATCAGTGTTTTCAAATACATTCTCACGTTGCACGAACACAACACATATTGCATATGAAAATACAAGTTTGTATGGATTTTTTCTTTTTGGAGAGGGGGGGGAGGGAGAAAAAAAGTAACTGATATGAGGCTATAAACTTTTGGATATTTCGAGATGAGATGGTTTCAATTTAAAAGTAATATACATTTGTAGCTGATATGAATGTGTCCGTGACTGTTCGATAAGGTTTTGATTGGGATTAGTTCGCTATTCAAAATCGTAAATTAACAGCTATAGTTTCAGAAAATTGAACATTAGGAACTAAATCGGTACCTATCCATCTTCCATTCGAAAATCACCTTCGGTTGAGTAGCGGTCCTTGATCCCAATTTAAGTGGATCTCTTCTAACTCTTAATCTATTTCTCATT